>CAJVPS010001745.1:0-14259 GCA_910591765.1 Ambispora leptoticha | reverse complement strand
TAAATTTGATAGTAATTTTTAATAAATCTATATATATGAAAAAAATTATATGAAATTTTTCCAAAATTTTTTGCTCACCACTGTACATTCATGATTGAAACTCAACTTATTTACATTAAATTAACACCATCCTTAACCTCTACTCGTATTTGCATCCTCAGGCTCATCAAATCCTATTATTTGAAATATAATACTAGTTAAAGCTCTCAAATTTGTTTACTTATCATTATAACAAAATACATGTACTAATAATAATCGACGAATTTTTTTGAGCAAATGTACTGACTTTCGTTGCATAGAACAGATAATCAACAAGAAATTTATTGAAAAGATAGCATAATTTCAACTGTTTGAATTAAGGAAATAGTCTAAAGTTTCTAACGTTATGAATTATAGAACAAAATTTAATCTTCAATTAAATAAACACAAATTGTTTCAATACATGTACAATATATTTAATGATTGTTAATTCTGCAGCTATTTAACAATTTTTTAGCCTTATTGATATCAATTCCTTTTCACCATATATTACAAGAATATTTTGTGTGAATGTAATCCCACCCCCTGCAGATTTCAAGCACCATACAAATGGTTTTTTTCTTTTTTGCATCATCATAACACACACTAATATTAATTACGCTGATGTATTTACACCCTCCGCTGATTCGAGTACCACTTAAATACCTCTCTTCCATTTCCGGTACCACTCAAATGCTTTTTCCTCATCTTTTTGCGTTCCAATCCCATCTTGATAACACCTACTAAGCATACTTGCCGCAACTTTATTTCCACCCTCTGCTGATTTCAAGTACCACTCAAATGCTTTTTCCTCATCTTTTTGCGTTCCATCACCATCTTGATAACACATACCAAGGAAACATTGCGCAAATACATTTCCACCCTCCGCCGATTTCAAGAACCACTCAAATGCTTTTTCCTTATCTTTTTGCGTTCCATCTCCACTTACATAACATATACCAATTTTACATTGCGCTAATGTATTTCCACCCTCGGCTGATTTCAAGTACCACTCAAATGCTTTTTTCACATCTATTTCTGTTCCGATTCCAGCATCATAACACGTACCAATATTATATTGCGCTGATGCATTTCCATCCTCTGCTGATTTCAAGTACCACTCAAATGCTTTTTCCTCATCTATTTGTGTTCCAATTCCTTTTTGATAACAAAACCCAAGATTTCGTTGCCCTAAAGATTCACCACCCATCGCTGATTTCAAATACCATTCAAATGCTTTTTTCTTATCTTTTTGTATCCCAATTCCATTTTGATAGGTATATCCTAGCAAAAATTGAGCTAAAGGGTTGTTATCGTTTGATAGCCCTATATAAATGCACAATGCTAATGCAACATCCTTTTTAACTATAAATCCAGTTTGAAAAAGAAACCCTGAAAGTAGCTTGTATCGAGTATTTGTTTCAAAATAGTCCTGGATTTCAAAAGAACCCTCATTGTGTGTGTCGTGATAAAATTGTAATTCAGTACCAATTTTATCAAAATCAATCTCTTTGCAGAGCAAATTATTTAACAGAGTTACTAACTCGTCAATTATTTTGTAATGTTTCTCATTATTTAAAAGTTTCACTGATTTATCTTCAGAAATACAATCGGTAATAATATCCGAATTGTCTAAAACGGCTATTTTTTCCTCCATTTTAAGATCCATGTTTTCTAGAGCTAAAGCAGACGGTGCGTTTAGCCATTCTATATCTTTAACTCGATTATTTATTTCATTGATATCTGGACGATTTGTTGGCACATCATCCCAGCATGCTTGGTAAAGACCAACGTATTTATCTGGAGTTCCGCAAATTCTTTTTTCTTTTTCTGAACAAAAAACATATCCATATAGGTTGGTGGGAGGACGACCGCTGGATATCACCCAAAATAACACTCCAATACTAAAAATATCAGATTTTTTATCACGTTTAAAATTAACCTTATCTTTTAGGAAGGCGGGATCTATATAACTTATCACGTCCAAATCGATTTTCGAGTGATTTGAAAGCTTAGAATAGCCAAAATCTGAAATTTTAATTTTTCCTTTATGAACGAGTACATTATTGTGATTCTTTTATATTAAAAACAGTTCTAATTAATATTTAATATATCAAATCAAATTTAGAGCAATATATAAACTTTCTTACCAAATCCCGATGAATAACGCCTGCATTATGTATAGATTTTACCCCTTTAACAAGTTGTTTTGCTAAACTCAATTTGTCATTGCCACTTAATTTATCAAAATTAGCGTTTAAATATTCTTTGAGAGTTCCACCGTTAGCATATTTCAAAACAAGCATGTACTTTTCGGAAATCAGTTCTAAAAACATTTTTTATTAATGAATTAAATTTATATCAAGAGACCTAAAGGAAAGATAGAAGAATATTTTTTACCTTGAGTGATCCCGTAAAAGCGAATAATATTTTTATGATGTGTAAGTTTAATGAGGATTTTCATCTATAAGTAGAGAATGTTTTCAATAATGCTGAATCTTAGATTTTTTCAATTATCCAATAAGTGATACCTCTTTAATAAACTGTTTGTTTATTTCTTTATTTGCTATATAAAGGCATTTTAATGCAACAATCAAATCTTCATCTTTTAGCTCGGCTTTATAGACTTCGCCGAACGCTCCATTTCCAATTACTTCTTTGTTGGAAAACTCATTAAAGTCATAAAATTTTATCTGTTCTTCTGATTTAGCGTATTTCAACCAGTCAGTTGTAGCAGTATACAATGAGGATGACATTTTTTTTTGTTGACGTTGTTTGCTATTGACCAATCGTTTGGTTATACATGTTCATTGACTTAAAAGGGAATGTCATTGTCAATCGTATTGGCATGTGCTTGTACATGCACATGGTTAATCCGATCCATAAAATTTGTACCGAAGTCACGCAATACAATCAAGAATTACGTAAGACCACATGTAAATGCATATGTAATTTTTACATTGATTCTCGATTCTTGGTAGTTAATCAGCAACCTGTACATGTATAATGTCAGTAAAGAATGCGTTTTGGATGTCTTTTGTCTATAATTTGAAACAAACGTAACTGTATTACGACAATGATTATTTCACGTTTTTAGTTTTCGATCATTACAACCACTTCACGCATTTATGGACTCAAAGATGAATCAAATACTTATCATTGTAATGATTGTTGGCATTATCAACATAATTGGGGTTGCGATGATCTCAAACATTACAAGCGAATTTATAACGATGAATTGTTTAGCAGAGATAAATGATATCGAAAATCTAATAAATGCAACAAAATTAATTATAATATGAAAAATATCTTCGAATGGATCAAGATAATTGAACAAATTATACAACTCTGAAGAATACAAAGTAACCATGAGACTGATAAAGATTTTAACAACGTTGAATTTCTTGCAAAGGAGGTTTGGAGTCAATTTATCAAGTAAACAGGTTAGATGGACCAATAAATGTGTATAGGTGGGATCATGAAAAAATAACTTTAAACGAGATAGAGAAAGAAAAATTGTGTTGAAATTATAAACAATTTAAAGCAAATTATTCCAAAATTTATGCACGAAGTAAAAATGAACATTTTCTAAAGTTAAAGTTACTTTTGTTTATCTGATATAATCAAATTTTCAAAAAAGGTTTAGATTGGGCTTAAATGCAATGATTATTATTGCACCAGGATAGCATGTTATGGAATGTCAAAAAACTCAATTACAAATGAATACTCAATAATAATGTCTATGCCTTTACAAATATAAAGTAAACTCGAAGAGGGAATCAAATACTCATAATCGTAATGAATATACTGATTGTCAAAAATATATGGCTCACAATATTCATGATTGTAGTGTACATGTAATTATTGCGATGTTTGTTCTTTATCACAAACGAATTTATAACGATGAATTGTCTAGATAAAATAAAGATATCGACAATCTGATGAGAGAATAAAGCAAAATTAATCATAAAATTGTTCTTGATATAATTAAAGAATACAAACCATTTAATGGATTCCTTTTGAAAGATTTATTAACGTTAAATGTCTTGCAAGAGGAGATTTTACAAAGCAGGTGGTGAAAATGGAAGCGAAATAAAAACAGATAGAAGTTATGTTGAAATCACTATACAATTCAAAGCAAATTACTCAAGAGTTTATAGATGAAGTAAAATATGAACATTTTATAAAGTGAAAGTAGCTTTTTTGCTTTCACTGTTTTTAAATTCAAGAATAATAATAATAATGGTTATTCTAGCGTTATTAATTTTATTTTGGAATTACTAAACACATAATTCAAATAGTGACAAAGTTCAAATTACTTATTAAATAATCATCTAAGAAATATTCACGAAGAAAAGTTTGTATATTGTGGCTTTCACCCGGGAATACATGATTAATTCGTCCAGCTACTGTTCAAATTGCTGATTTTGGACTTACCGGTCCAGAGAGATAACAGTGTACTTTCTTATACGAGAACAGAGGTCCTAATTTGAAAAGTACATGTGACACACTTTTGGAATCGTGTACGAAATTATGTAAGCGATCATTTGATGAGTCATGATATACTGTACATCTCTGGACATCTATAAAGAGTACGATACCAAATAATGTTCCCGGATAATGCAAATCTATTATTGAAAGCTGTTGGGATCTATTCCAAAAACTAAAACAACCGCTGGGAACTTGGGAGTTTTATCAGATCTATGAAAAATAGTAGTCAAAATATATTTAATACTTTAGGGTTAATACTTTAATGATGCCAGATATATTCTAATCCTATCCCGTTCATTTGCTCTATAGTAATACTCCAGGTTAAGCTCTGAAGTAATACAATGGATCCAATAATTACTTCAAAACAATACTTTGAATTTTGCTCTAATAATATAAATTTAAATTAATAGCCATATTCTGGAATTATATTGCATTATAAAAATGTATTGAGTTAATAATGTTCATCTTTTAAAATTTATTGTTAAACAATATATTTGAAATATAGTTTAATTAATAAGTTAATAAACAAAAAGATAAAATTATAAATGTCTTTCCATGTTTTTTGATATAAAACAATTTTCCTATTTCACGAATCCGACTTTAAAACTCTATTTTTTATTTTACGATTTTTCTACACCAATTCAAATGTTTTGAATATTGAAATAAGTTATTATTATTATTGTTGTTTCGAATCATATGAATAATTAGTATGGGACAGAAATGGTTAAGAAATTTGCAAGCATTCCGAATTCTTTCTAAAGTTATTCTAAAATATCCTAATTCCAACAAAATGTATTGATGCAAACGTACGCGAATTTGATACATATGTATATTAACATGAAGTGATATCGAAATGTCAAAAATCATGGTTTACGTGAACTTAGAGTCATAAGAACATATTTAAATTTCAGTATATCAGATTTTGTGTCAGAATTTTAGTATTTTAGATTTTTAGGTATCAGAATGTTAGATACGCCAGGATTTGAATGCTTGGGATGAATGTCAGATTTTAGTATTTTGAGATTTGGATGTCATGAGATTAGATGTGTCAGAATTTCAAGTTCTTGGTTTTTCAAATTTGAATATCGGAATGTTAAACTGATTTTATTATCCTTATATATAATTTTATATCGATATAAATGTACATTCCAATTCAACTAAACAATTCAAGATGTTGCATGTAATAATTAATTTATTAATTCTAGTCAACTTTGAATTATTTAATTCTGATTAAATCAAAATTATATAGTTAAAATTCTTATAATTCAGGCTACTTTATTAGAACAATTCTGTAAGATTATTTGTTTATGATCATAAACAAGATAAAATGTGAAGTGAATAATTTAAATTTATAAATAATTATGATTTTATTATATGATTGTGTTCAGATCTAAAATAAAGGTATAAAACAGAGTGACTTATTTATACAAAATGAAATAAATACAAAATATAAATAAATTATTAATTCTAAAATATATATAGATTTTATGTAAATAAAAGAAATCAATTATCTTATATTATATCTTCAGAGAGCAAGTTTAATAATATAAATATGAAAAAAAATAATTTAAATAATAATAATAAGAATAAATAAAACTATAAAAAAAAAGTAAAAGAAAATTAATTAAAAATATTAATTATTTAAATTAATAATTAGAAAAATATATAGTAATTATCTGCATGATAATGTATAATTAATATATAATAATTATCTGTTTATCCAAAATGAAAAAAATATAATAGTATAAATAAAAATCTAAATTAAAAAATACAATATAATTAAAATTATTAAATATCTTTCTACTTAAAATATAATATTCTTATTATATTTAAGTATGTGAATTTTTAAAAATATTAATTTTTTTATAAAGTTTTTCAGATAATATTAATCTAGCTATCTTTTTTAATTAATTAATATATCTTCTACTAATATGAAATAATCAAATTTATAATTTCTTTGATTTATTTTATTCTTTCTTTATTTATTCATTCTTTATTAAGATAATATTCATAAATATTGGCATAGATCTTAGAAATCTTTATCATTATTGAAAGTATAATCTAATTTCTCTCTCTTTATTCTTTAATTATTTCAGTCTCTCTCAACTCTATATCATTAAGGTGAATTAAAATGAAATTCTACTTATTAATTTGTTGTAATATATTTTTGGTATCTCCTTTGTGGAGAAAAACCTCTTTGTATTTCTTTTTATATTTATACACTTTTTATACTCTTTTATTATACCCTTTTTTTCTTTATCTATAATTAATAAATATTTTGAGTCTTGAGTTTTCATGACTAATTATTATTCTTTTATTGAATTATCTATTAATTATCATCTTAAGATACATTAAATTCCTAATTATCCTATTAGAATATCCTCTCAAGACTTTTGCTTCTATTATCATCACCTTCAATCTAATCTTTCATTACAATTTTTTACCTTTCATTTGCTTACAGAATATATTAAAGCAATATCAATCAATCAAATTACATATTTGTTATTTTAAGAATTAATTCAACTTGATCTTAGTAAAATATATATTAGCTAATTAAAATAAAAAATAGTACAATTAGTAAACACTTTTATCTTTGACTGTATCAATATACAAGAAGAATAACTCGATTTAATTGAATAATTTTACTAATAATTTATTCATCAAGACTTTATCTTTAAATCAAGAATTCCTTCTGTTAATAATAATATTAACAGATATTATTCAGAAACAAAGAACTCAAAAGATACATCAATATCACCTATTCAGACTATATTAACTCTGAAATTAGAAGAAAGTAGTAGTTCTTCAGATTTAGAAGAAGATATTCAAACAAATTCAGAAGATAACAATCAACTATCAGAAGAAGAAGATAATCAAATGGCTTAACAAAATAAATATAACAACTTGGATAATCTTATTATAGCTCTTGAAGCTCTCACTAATTGTATAGCTGATCAAAATGCCTGGCCTATAGAAAAGATTTTTATACCTATTAGAAAATACTGAGAAAATGATCAAGATTCAACAGAATGACTCAAAGACTTTAATATCATCACACAAGCTAATAGTATTACTGATGCCAGAAAAATTTAGTTAGTTAAAGAATATTTAGAAGATGTTGTTGCTCTGTGATATTATGAAAAAGAAAGAGATAATATTACCTAACTAACAGCTTGGAATGATAATTAGAATCAATCACATAATTTTAGTTATCAGCTTGCAGCTTACTTTTATACTCAAGAAAGAATTAATTAATGACAAGATGAGATTAAAATATTATAACAGACCAGTACTGTGAAAGAATATATAGACAAATTCATAAATCTACTTTGTAAAGTAGATTCAGAAAATAAATATCCAGAAGAATATAAGATCTAAATATATCAAAGAGAATTGAAATCAGAGATCAGAAAATAAGTTCAGATCTCAGCTGATGATACTTTCTTAAATATAGTACAAGTTACTAAGAATGTAAAAAAAGCTGATGCAAATATTCCAATCCAAGAATATTATCAATCTCAAATACAAGATAACTCAATATTGAATATTATATTGGTAGTACTTCAAGATCTCAATCAACAAATAGAAAGTATTGAAACTAACAAAAAATCTAATTACAACAGAAATAATTTAGATTATAGGTTTAATAGTTAAAATTCTAAATCAGTTTCAATCTGTCATAATTATGATAAGTAAGATTATATCCATCCTAATTGTTTTCAGCTATAATTATACTGGAATAACCAGAATAACTTTGAAAATAATCACCAAAGAACTAATAAGAATAACCAGCAATAAAATAATATATTACCAAATCAGGCAAATACTGGTAATAATCAAAATATAAATAATAATTAAAATATATTATTGGCTTAAATACAAGCTCTTACTAATAGTATTCAAATATTAACTACCAAATCTGATAATATAAATTCATTACTTGGTACACATGAATACTTGGTTGCTGAATGAAAATTCAAAAATTCCAGAACTATTTCTTATAGAACCAGATCTATAGGTTAATCTTGTAAAAAAGCAGTTGATGAAAATAAGAAACCAAATGATAATAAAGAAGAAGAACAAGAAGATACTTCTGAAGTTATTCTTGATCAGAATATGAATAATACTGAACTATCTAAAATTTTGAAAGAAGAACTCTTCAAAAAGATTATTTACAAAAAGAAAAGTAAAATCATCTTATCTATACTTGCTATCATGGCTGAATTATATAATATTCTAGAAGATTTGACTTATCAAAAAGCAAATATAACTGTTATTTAACTTATTTAGACCTTACCTTCATAAAGAACTCAACTATCAAAAGGAATACATCAAGTTATAATATTAAAATCAAAAAGAAAAAGAAGAGTATTGCTTAAACAAAAACTCAAAATTACAACTATCTGATATAAAGCAAAAGTTAGAAAGAATATTATTAATTTAATTATTGATATCAGTATTTTTGGATATATTACTATATATAACTTTATAAAAGATATGGGATTGAAAATACAATGTAGCTTAAATATTTCAATATCAGATATAAATAGTATATCTAAATAATCTCTTGGAGCTATTAATAATCTACTCTTAAACATTAATAAAATTATAATTTTTACTGAAGTAGATATTACTAAAGCAAAAACATATTCATTAATTATTAGAATAAACTTCTTAAATAAAATTAAAGCCAATATTGATATCTGAAAAGAACTACTTATCTTTAAATATAATGATCAAAAAGGAAAAGTACCTATTAAATTTACTCATGATAATAGAGGAGAATCATTATTTAAAGATATAAGTTCTGAAAAAGATGAATTAGATGAAGATTCTAAAAGTGAATTTAAGAAATAATACTTGGAAAAGAAGACTTTTCTCATATGATAGCATGATGATTAGTGTTATTGTAGTAACATAAATTTCTTTAATTTCATAATTTTTTGAACTTGAAAAATATAACCAATTAATTGATTCTTGGACAATATGTGAACTTGAATAATATAATTAGTATATTAGTTATGGATTCAGTCATGATTTAATACCATTCTTGCAATATTTTTACAATATTTTTACAATGTTTCAAGATCATCAATAAAAAATTAGTCCCAAAATTAATAATAGTTCATTAATAGTTCAATAATAGTTCAGAAATGCTTTAGAAATGATTCATCAACAGATTTCATTTATTTTTATCTTTTGTCTTTTCTTTTTGGAATATATATCTTGTCTTTTTATTTTATTTCATGATTTGTATTATTATTTAACTTATTATATGAATCTTATCTCTTATTTTTATTTATTCATTTATTAATCCTCTATTCCAAAGATTGTAATTATAATCTAGAATAGTAAATAAGTTTGGATAGAAACTTATAAAATCTCAAAAATGTATAAATATCTCTGCTCTGAGATCTGAAATAAACATACTTGAATAGTAATAATTCAATTATCTTTTGAAAATACTTGAGTTATATTTATCTTGTAATTTTCCTTTGATTTTTATCTTGATAACTTGCTTTCATCTATCTCTTCTATCATAATAGATTATATTTTGGTTATTTACAAGTTTTTCTTGCCTGAAAAACTTAAATAGTGGATGACCTTCACTTAAAATAAGTCAAGTATATTTTATTTAATTTAGAAGATTCTTGAAGCTTTCCCACATATAAAAGCTTAGTTTAGTATTTGTTACTTTAGTTTGGTATTTGTTATCTTAGAATTAGCATTTATTGCTTTAGTTTTTGCATTTATTACATTTTGACATTTGTTGTCTTGATTTTAAGAATTTGTTGCTTAGTTTTTGGTACTATCTCTTAGTTTAATATTCATGATCATAACTTCATTTTATATTTTTGTTTTACTTCATTTTTATCTTGTGTTAATATAATACTCATAAGTATTAGTACTAGAAAACCTTTAGAATAATTGTAATCCCCTTTACTTTTATAAATAATTCAGTTTTCATCCTTAAAACTTATTATAAATTATATTCATGATAAAATCTACCTTTCAGAATATAGTTTGTAATAATGCTTTAACAAAATATTATTTTACTATCAGATAGTTCATGATCTATATCTGTAATAGTAGTCAAGAAAAAGAATAGTAAATATAGATTTTGTATAGATTATTATTAACTAAATAAAATTACAAAAAGAGATCAATTTTCTTTACCTAGAATTAATGACCTATTTGATGTATTTAGCAAAGTAAAATACTTCTCAATACTTGATCTAGCCTCTGAATATTAACAGGTAGAAGTAAAGTTAAAAGACAGAAAGAAGATAGCCTTTATCACTATTAATGATCTATATGAATTTAATGTGATACCTTTTGGATTAAATAATACATCAGCTATTTTTCAGTACTTAATGAACAAAATATTTAAGTCTTACCTTGGATAATTTGTAGTTATTTACCTTGATAATACTAATATCTTCTCAGATACCTTTGAAAAGCATCTTACATATCTGAAACAAGTATTCAACAAGCTTAGAGAAAGTGATCTAAAACTTCAGCCAAGTAAATGTCAATTTGGCAAAATCACACTCATTTTTCTAGGATATATTATCAACAAAGATGATTTAAAACCTAATCCAATCAAAATTTCAGCTATAGAATAATTTTCTAAATCAATAAATCTAATTATTTTGAGAGGATTTCTTGGCTTAGTCTCATATTATAGATGCTTTATAAGAAACTTTACAAAGATAACAGTATCTTTAAATCAATTGATAAGAAAAGATCAATCTTTTGAATGGTCTATTAAGCATCAAGAAGTATTTAAAGAATTAAAAAATAGATTAATTACTGCATCTATATTAATCTATCCAGACTTTAAGAAATCTTTCATATTATATACTGATACTTTTAGCTTTAATTTAGGAGTAGTTTTGACACAAAAAGATGAAAAAGGCAATGAACATGTAATTGCTTATGCTAGTAAAAGAACAAATAACACTGAGAAAAATTATTATACAACTGAATTAGAATGTTTAGCAATAGTTTAGATAATATAACTATTCAGATCATACTTACATTCTAATATTTCTTTCACTCTGATAACTAATTATAATACTTTGAAGAGTTTATTTAATAAACCAAAAATTTTTGGAAGACTTGCATACTAGATTTTGACTCTAGAGGATTATAATTTCAAAATTAAACATCATAAAGACTAAATTTACTCTAATGTGAACCCTTTATCTAGACATTTCCAACCAAAATCAACTTAGACATAAAAGAAATCAGAAAACATATTATCAATAGTTACTCAACTACTATTTGATATACACTTATCTGATTACTTAACTTGAACATAATAAAATTACTTGAATATTTGCAACTCACTACTTATTTAAATACTCTAGTCATATTAGAAAAAATACCAGAAAAAGATCAATAAAAGTTCAAAAATAAAGCAAAGTTATACTTAGTAAAGAAAGGAATCTTATATAGATATAATAAAAAAGAATCAGAATAGTTCTTGAAAGTAATTAAAGTTAATAAAATAGAAGAAGTATTATTTAATAATCATATAGCAATACATACTGGATATTTTGATATTGAAATAACTTATTATAGAATTGCTCAAAATTACTATTAACCAAAGATGTATTCTGATATTGAAAACTATATAAAGACATATGATATATGTCAATGTAAAGAAAAAACAAGAAGAAATAATGCATTACATTTTATAGAAAGTAAAGAACCTTTTAAAAAAATAGAAATAGATCTAATTGGGCCACTCATGCTAATAAAAGATAATTATAAATACATAGTAGTTACTATAGATTATTATATCAAATAGGCAGAAGCAAGATCAATCTTAAATAGTTTAGCAGAAGTAATAGTATTATTTCTATATGAAGATATTTTCTATAGACATGATTTTTCAAAAGAAATAATATCAAATAGAGGAACAATCTTTATTAATAAATTGATAAAAGAATTATTTGAAAAATATCAAGTTAAATATCATTTATTAATGTCATATCATCCTTAAACTAATGGACTTGTAGAAAGATTGAATAAAATATTATATAATACTATTGGAAAGTTAGTTCAATTATATAAGAAAGAATAGAATATATATATATCATTAGTACTTTTCACTTATAGAATAATGAGATAAAGTTCAATAAAATTCACATCTTTCTATTTTACCTATAGTAAATAAGCTATCACACTATTAGATTTTAAATTAATACTAATTAATAATGAAAAAGATATTATTTCAAATGAATTGGTTAAAAGAGCTTGTATTATTATAGATAAATTGGAATTAGACAGATCTATCTCTCAACAGAATATATAAAAATCTCAACAAAAATAAAAAAAAACTTATCAACAAGATAAAAATTATCAATCTTTCTTTATCAGAGATAAAGTCTTAATGAAGAGGATGAAAATCTAGTATTAGCATCATGAAAAATTTGCTTAAAAATGGAAAGGATCATATTACATTCATCAAATTTTTGATAAAGATCCCTATAAATTAAGAATATTAGATGGTAAAATTCTTAAAAATTCTTATAATGGTGATCATCTGAAGTTATATCTTGAAGATAATAGATTAGAACCTAGAATTATCATAGAAAATTAAATGCTTTTAGTCCTGACAAATCAGACTTCAGTACTGATAAGCCATGACTTTTATCAGCATAAAGAACTAATCAAATAAAAGCAAAACTCTGTCAATTTTATAGTAAATCAAATAATTAATATACCTGTTTAAAGTCTTATCATCTTGTTAGTAGAAAAATATCATTATCTTAAAAGCTATCATCTAAAATATATTACTTATGATCAACTCTTTAAAGTACTATATATTTATAATTCTAAATATTGGAATAACTCTTCTCATACTAGTTACTAATATTATCAATACCTAGAAGTTGAAAGAATTATTCTAACTGAAGATTGGTTAGAATAATAATATCAAGATCATCAGTATAATTTATAAAATTGTCACTGTCATTAGTGTAGGAACAGAAAAAGAATAAATCATAGAGATTATAAATTATGCTTTATTAATAAGAAAGAAGAAAAGTTTATTATTAACCTTACAGAAGAAGATGAAGAAGAGATTGCTTATTCATCACAAATTAATTTTCAAAAAGAAAAAGAAGTTCTATCTCTTGATACTAGAAAAGAATGAAAAATTTCTTATTCTATCACTTATCTTGGATACTATTAGAATATAGATAAAGAACTGTATCTTCCTATATTCTCTTGGAAATATATTGAATTAAAAGAAGAGAAGTTTCTTTCTCATTCCCCATAATATTTAAAAAGTCTGATATTGCTTTATAAAATATGTAGCTCCAACCTCAGAAGTCGTAATTCAACTCTAGAAAGTATCAAAACAAATCAGCATTCAGAATACAAAGTTATCCAATCTGTCAATTACTAGTTAGATGATTAAGAATATAGCAAAAGAAATAATAACTTATCTCTTATTCAAAAAGCCAAAAAAAATAATAATAGAGCTATTTGTGAATAAGAATGAGATGCAACTAGCATTTCATAAACTGTCATAGCTAATAATAATAAAAAGAATAAAGAAGATAATAACATAATATTACAATTATCTTTCACTCTCTCAGATTCTTGAAATTTTGAGTTTTAAGAACAAAAAGGAGCCAAACACTAATTCTGACATTCAAATCACCATTTTTACAATAATTAAATACTATTATAATAATAAATACAATTCGATAATCAAGATAGATAAAAAAAATA
>CAJVPS010001744.1:0-14266 GCA_910591765.1 Ambispora leptoticha | reverse complement strand
CTTGTAAAACTATCTAAAAATATCTACCAATAATACTATCTTAATTATTGTCTAATAAAATATAACTAAATAATTATTCAATAAAATGTGAGTATAAAATAACTAATATTAATATATATAAAAATCTATATTATAATAATATTATAATTACTAAAAATTATAATTATTATAAATTAAATAAATAATTAAGTTACTTATCTTTAATAATAACAGATATAGTTATATTTTAATAATAATTGATATATTTTTATATTATATTTAGACTATTTTAAATAAAGAAAATAATATAATTTATAATATAATAATATAAGTTTTTATAAGTTTTAATCTCTTTTTATATTTTAAATAAATAATAGTTTAGAATTCATAATTAGTATCTTAAAATATATTTATAATATCTTTAATGTGAAACTTATTTATAATTATATTTATTATTTATAAAATCAGAAAAAATCAAGAAATTTAATCAAATACTTGGTTATTATTTAATAAAAAATACTTTGAAATAAAATTTTTAAGATTTAGAGCTATTAATAGATTGATATTTTTCTCTTATTTATAATTATATATAATAAAGTATCTTATAAAAGTTATAAAAAGTCTTTATATAAAGTATTTTTTGAATTTAAAATACAAGAAGTCTATAATATTCTGGATAAAATAATATAAGCCAATAAGATTTCAAGTAAAATAATATAAGTTAATACTATATTAAAAGAGAAAAATAATAATATTGTAAGTTTTAATATATATATTTTGATCAAAAGAGAAAAAAATATATCAAATAAAATAAATATACTAAGCAAAATAATTATAAAAATAATATATAATATAATTATAAAAATAAAAAAAATCAAAATATATTAATCATAAATAGCTAAGTTATTATTTATGAAACTTATATAATGTAAGTTAAAAAAATAAGAAGGAAAATTATAAAAAATAATAAACTTTATCAAAATAAGCTTGTAATTTAAGAAAGTATTTATTAAAGAAAATTAGTTTTTAAGTTAGAAGATGAAATTATAATTACTTTCAATTATAATATTAATAAAAAAATAAGAAATAAGATTATTTATGTATAGTAATAATAAAACTATAAGAGTTAAGATCAATAGCAAAATAAAGACTTTTATAATAAAAAACTTAAGAAAATTTAAATAAATAATAAGATAATAAGAAGCAAATAATAAAAAATAAATAGTGAAAAATAGATAATTAAAGATAAATAATGAAAATAGATAAATTTTTTTAAAAGAGATAGAGATGAATTCTCTTTAAATAAAAATAATTTTATTATCTTTTTGAGCAAATAATAAAAATTTTAAGATATAATAATATATTATTATTATAATTATATATTATTATTATAATTATATATTAATTATTTTAATAATATATTATTATTTTCAAATATATTATTATAAGAATTAGTTAAAATATAATTTATTATGAGTATGTAAATTTTTTAATTAATTTGATAAAATAAATCTAATATAAAATATAAAAAATAAATATTATTCAAAAATTAATATATAAATTAGTTTTGAAATATTAATTAAAATTATTAAAACTATAATTTTCTATATAATTTTGTTTTTTATACTAATTATTATCCTTATTTAAATTATATTTTAATTATTTTTTTATTATAATATATTGTTATTAATAACATATGATTTATATATAATTATATATTCATATATATATTTATATAATATATAATTATATATATAAATTATATATTATATATATAAAAAAGAATCAGAATTTATTTTAATCTGATTTTATTTTAATTTGTTATAATTATTTATTATTAGTTAAGTTAGTAACTTCTAATTTTAAGATTTTAAACTTTAATTTATTTTTTTATTTATAATATCAATATTATCTTTAAATTTAATAGTAATATATTGAATATTAATATTTATACTAGTAAATTGAATTATATTTCAAGTATTTTGATCAATTTTTCAAAATAAAAAGCTAATAAATTATTATATATACAGAAAAAATACAAATAAAAAGTACTTGTCTTGCACAAGATTTTCTTTATATAATACTTTTCTTCATTATAAATTTGATTTTATTAAAGATTTATCTTTTTCTTTTTAAAATTTTTAATAAAGAAAAGTTTATTTATATTTTATAAAAAAACTATTTTAAACTTATTTTTTTATTTCTTTAATATTTATAAGTATTAATATAATAATCTTCTCAAAATTTAAATATAAATTTAGTATTATTTTTTTAATAATATAATAATATATTCTTTTTAAAATAGTTTTTTAATAATATATTTATTTTTATAAGATAATTATTCTATTTATAATCTGATCAAATATCTGTAATATATTAATAAAAATATATTAATCACAAAAATAAAGTACTTTTATTTATCAATTTATTTATTAAACTAATATATTTAAAAATAAAATATAATAATTTTTATAATAATTAAAAATATAATCTAATAACTTAAAACTTTTTTATATTTAATAAAGTAATTTTTTATTAATTAAATTCTTCTTTAATTCTAAGATTATTTAACAAATTAAAATTAATAAAAGATTTAATCTCTAAGTTATTAATTATTTAAATTTTTAATAAATTATTTTGTAATTATATTAGCTAGATAAATAAATAATAAGATAAATCTTAAATATAAAAACAAAAAAATTTATAAAAATTTAAAAAAACTTATCTTTATATTAATTATATAATATTATTTGAATAGAAAAGTATTTTTTAGCTATTATTAAGTAAAATTCTTATTTATTTATAACTAATTATTTAGAATTTAATTTAATATTATTTTTGATATTATATTTAATAAGATTTAAATAGTTAAAGTTATAATATAACATATAAAAAAAATTATTTTTTAAATAAATCAGATTACTTATTAATTTAAATATCAGATTAATAATTAATATTATTTTCTTATTACTTATAAATATTATTATAATTCAATTATAAAATTTATTGATTTAATTATAAAGATATAATAACTAGTAAAATTTAAAGTTAAAAAATTTAAATATTTATATAATAGCTTTAATATTATTATAATATGAATTTTTTATATATAATTTATTAATTAATATTAAATTTATTTTCCATTCTGAATATTCAAGAATTTTAACTTTTCAAAATAAATATATATTAAGAAGAATAATTCAAAATAATCAATATTTTATATATGAAAAAATTATTATCAAATTAAGTTTCAGAATAAAAATATCAATACAAATAGTAAATTATAAGCTTAATAAGCTTGGATATTACTCAGATTATGTCAAAACTATACCTTTACTTACAGTAAATAATGTGAATATCAAGTAGAATAGGTTATTATTCATGTTAGACAAAACTGAAAAACTGTTATATTTTCAGATAAATCAATTTTTTAGATATTTTAAAATATCATATCAGCATTTTACAAAGCTGAAATAGATATTTCACAAAAAAGAGTTTCAAAATATCCTGTAAAAGTTCATATGTGAGATGTATTCTTAGCATGTAAAACAATTAATTTTTATATATTTATTCAGAATATGAATAATTTATTTTACTATAAGATTTTAATTAAATATCTTTTTAAAAATATATCTAGAATTATGTTAAAATATTAAGTCTTTCAATAAGATAATGATCCAAAGCATATAGCTAAAGAAATATCTGATCTTTTTTATTATTAAATTTCAAAAATTCTTGATTAGTTCTTCTATAACTTCAATATGAATTAAATAAAGAATCTATAGGCTATTATAAAAGAGAATTGAGAAATGAATTAATAAAATAATTAGAAAAGAAAAAATAATTAGTATTGAATGTTAGTATGATTTGATTAGAAAAGAATAAGAGGATATCTTTATAGATCTATATCTTAATTTAGTAAATAGGATATCAGGATATCTAAATGAAGTTATTTAAAATAGTAAAAAAAAAAATAAACTATTAGTACATATATTTTTTATGTATTAATATTATATCTATGTATTTGTGAAGTCATAATCTAAACAAATCAAACTCTTGAAATTTGTGATCAAAAAATCAATTCTCATTATTTATGATAAGCATTATAATTATATAACTTACTAATTATTAGATAAATTCAGATTAATATAATCTGGATTTATATAATTCAAATTAATCTATTTTATTTCTTTGAATTTGAAAAATAATTAAGTATAATTTATTATATAATTAATTCTCTTAAATTTTTAGAATTTACTATTAATGATTTTTATGATTTATAAGAGATTGTATGTAAAATTATTATTCTAACAATTTTAATTAGTATTTCAAGATAGATTTAAATATTGATTTTTCAAATTTGATAATTTTAACAAACTAAATCATGAAAATAAGTTTTTTAATTATTTCTTTTTAACAGTTATTTTATTAAATAAAATTTTTGTTTTTGGACACGATCAGCCTATTTTAAACCAATCAGCAATTTTATATCGATCATTTTATATTACGTAAACCTCGAGAAATTAAATCACACTGCACGTGCTTATATAGTACAGATCATCTTCATCACATGAATCGATCAAATTGGTGACGTTCATTATAATCGACAATCTTGTGCTCATATGGATATCGATATTATTATTAAGATGACCCACTTGAGATAATCTTTATTCCTTCGTAACATACATTTTTCGACAATAAAATAAATTTTATTTAATTGATGATATTCTGGCTATTATAATGCAGGTGACATCGGATTCCAGAAGCTACATTGAAATACAATGATCCGATTATTAAACAAAACATACTGATATTAACATTGATCGATGATAAAATTAAAATAGCTACCGTTTATGATTTTTATTTAGCGTAAAATAAAATTTTTTAAATGGAACTATAAATATAAATAGGAACAGCAACAGTAAGAAAATTTTGATAATACATTATTTATCGCCTTCCAGGATCTCCATGCGTTCTCGTAGTTTCAGAATGGTGGTGGTAGGGTGCAATCAATAAGTCAGGTCTAAGCCTCGAGATCTCAGTAGAGTTGTTAGTCGACGATGATGTAATTGATTCCAGACGAGTTAATATATTTCCACCATGATGAATATTTACATGATTAGTAACAGAGTCTTCCCTTCGTCTTGTACTATTACCATTTATAGTGTTCTTTTTGTAATGGTTTGTTGAATCATTATGATGTAAGTGGTGCAATCCATTAATTTCATGATTAATGTTATTCTTATTAGGATTATTATAATTAGGATTATGCTGATGATAATTATTAATGTTTTTCTTTGTGGACATAAGTAAATCCCCCGCTCGATTTGATGTATCGTCTAGAGGATCATAATTCTCCACTAGCGAGAGAAATTTAGCCAGTGTTGATACACCAGCGGATAATTGAGGTAATGGCGGTGTTGAAGGTTTATGTAATCGTGTATCGAGATGATTTGAAGATGGTGCTGATGTGAAAGGATTACCACTGCCATTCAGGGTCAATGGACGTCGTTGTTGATGTGATGGGTGTGATAATTGTGGGGATGATTGTTGTTGCTGCTGCTGTTGTGGTGGTGGTTGTTGTGATCCCACGTCTTTTTCAGATTTTTTTGTTTTCTTAGAATGGAATAAAATTTGGCAAGCAGCGTATCCGCCTGTTGTTGTCAGTTTTTGAATTTGATTCTCATATTTTGATAACTCTACCAGGAGATCTTTATGTTCTTGAAGCGCATCTAAGGTTATGATGTATTTCTCTTCAGGCAGTGCTATGTATTGTTGTTGGATAATATATTTCTATAATTATATAGTATAGTAGTCGTTGTAACATATAACAAACACAGTTGGGTTTTCGGGTGGTGAATGGAAAATTGGAATAACAATAATAATACAATGGAGAGATTTGAAAGAAACAAGAACAAGGAGCTTTGACGGTCATCAAAAAAAAAGATAATAATTATAATAATAATAATGTGAATAAATATCTTATTACCATCGTCAACATGTCACGCGCGGCTTTATCGCTATTTTTTGAGATCAAATAGTAAAAGGGTACAAGTCGATTTATTTTCGCATAGTATGGTGTCAACTCGCCCATTATTGTGGGATAACGTTGTTTTTCTTCTTCTGATAGACCATCCTCAATCAAGCAAATTTTGACTTTGGAAACGTTCATTTAGAAGTTTATTCAATTTCGATTTACATTAATTCTTAATGAGAAGCGGAAAAATTGAAAAAACTTTATTTTTTTTCTTACCTCCTGCACTTCGAACTTCTTGGTCTATTTGAATAACTCGTTGCTGAGCTTGCTGGTGCTGCGTGGAGCTAATCACTACCACCGATTGAAAAGGTTCAGGGAGTATCGTGTAAGAAGCTGAATGCACCGGCTGTCTATTTGTAGGACGTATTATCGGTGCATGGAAAGTGGACATTGTGAAATCTAATAATAATAATAATAATAAAGTATCGTAGCAGTGACTGAAGAATTCAGATATTTTTTGTAATATGAACAAATGAATGCATGTGCATCTTTTGTTGTTATATTTCATCAGTGCATTATCAGTGATCATTCGATAATACACAACATAAAAGATAACGGATAAGCCCGAAAAAGATAAGATTAGAATTGAGTTATAAAAAGATAATCTTATCAGATAAACCGAATCCTGGATTAACCAAAATTTAGAGACAGGATTAAAATATTTGGACAGAAAAACAAACCACTTGCTATAAAATGCCACCAATCCGCGAAACTCAAACCCAAAGTTTATTAAGATATTCGCCTATAAATGCACAAACATTGAGAGAGAACACTCTTAGCAAGCTCAAAAACTTGTATTATGGAATAAAAAACTATTTTTCCGAGGTATGCTTGCTTGGTGGTAATACTCTACAACCATAGTGTTTCCAAATCTATCAATTGGTTCAATAAAACCCGCAGTTATTCTTGCTTTTGTATTTTCTTTAATTTGGTATTGTATTATTACCTAACAACCTCAACGAAATCTTAGTGGAATAATGATTTTTTAAATGACGATTTTCAACAACTACAACAAGGGGGTCTAAGAATGCCCGTCGTCCCGGGTGCCTTTCCCGATTCGACGCGTCAAAGATACCTTCAGAAGAAATACGTGGAAAAATGGAAAGCTCACATCATGAAGAATAGAAAGATCGAAGAGATATACAATAGTTATTGTGAAAGGAAAGCGATTTCCATGAGACATAAAATATTTACTAGATGGTTAGATGCAACCGATGAGGCGCAGGTACTTTTTGGAGATTTGTATATTATTAGAAACAAGAACGAAATATTTAGACGATCTTTTGTTGATATTATAGCGTCAAAGACGCATAAGGCGTATGAGACGTGTAAAATTTAGCGCGAATGAAGAAGATCTCCCACCAACGGGAATCATGAAAAAATATGGCCGAGTACGTAATAATCCATCAGTCTTTCTATTTATACAAACAATTCACACAATTGATCAATTAAATTAGGAAAGTTCCCGGGATTACCAAAAATTCAAATGTCGCTTCAATGAAACCATACAAGCCTGCGAATACGAGCAGGTCTCAGACGATCAAATTAAATACGTGAGCATAATCGGCGAAGATAATGTAGAACCTACCGAGGAGGTCGAAGAAACTGAACTTGAAAAGTACATGAGAAAATACGACAAGCCTCGAGAATTAACGGAGATTGAGAAAGTTGCAAATTGGTGGGAGTTTAAGTATCTGCAGTTCGCAAAGAGGCGACCAATTCATATGCGGGCATTGCAACAATATCGAGCGAACGAAGAGCCGAATGAACTTCTATTAAAGGCGCTTATTTGAATATTTGATTCTTCGCTTCTGAATTTTATCCATCCTTTTTTGTTACAAATATTTCCGGGACTTTCACCTTGCTGATTACTCTATATTACTAGATATCATTGTACATTTCTTATTTATATCATTCCCTCCTTCTACATAATCACTTCTTGTATTGATGATGATATTATCGCAAATCTCTGACTTAATACTTCTTTTCTTATTCTCTATATCCTAATATTTTCGTCTTTCGTTCAATATCAAAAGAATGAACTTTTAGATGTGTAATAGTATTATAAAGATCTTGTGTTCGTAGCGTTCAAATACAGTTGACCCTATAATAAAGTATCCGTTCAATTGAACTTTGTGTGTTAACTATAAAGACGCGTCACCAGCCAATTAAAACTCAATATGCAATCAACCAATCAAACATTAATAGTGACGTCAGTCAAAATCATTATATAAACAATTTCATTTCTTGCGATTTGAATTCTTACCTTTTAATTAATTAATACACAATGTTTGACGAGCGCGCATATTTCCATAATAATCATTATCATCCTCTTACTCAGCATCGTTATTATTATTTTGATCAAGAGCCGATGACTAACCTCGTTTTTGAAGGCGGCTGTTTTCTGTTCGTGTTATTTAGTATGGGATATTTGATATACGCCTATTTCATTAGACCTCGAGGCTCTCCCTTGGTAAGAGACAAAAAAGGGGATTATATAAGATTAGATTAATCTTGAGAATTTATTCATCAAATGTACTCTTTTTTTTAACAAAAAGGAGCTCGGTCAACGATTAACAGGTCGTGAAGCTTGGACTAGAAATTATATATATCCAAATCACTGGCGCACGGGAACAATCACCGGTGTCGTAGAAAAAGTATATAATTTTTCTCTGATCAATAGAATTAATTATTTTTTATTGATCATAAGGATAACGATATCATACAATACAAACAATTATCATTATAGACAGGCGCAACACAAAATACACTAACACCCAATCAATCAAAGTCAGCCACATCAATTCTCAATTGCACCACAATTACTTATATTATCCTCTACTGGATACTGGTGATTTCTTTATCTTGGGTTTGGGGATTACTATTTATGCCGGCACCAGTCCCAACGCAAACAAAGACCGTTGTGTCATTGCCTACACCAACCACCACTTCTTATCCCGCCACAGCTACCTTTTTCTATCGAACAAAGTATCAGGGTGTTGTTGGGAATCGAGTCACTGTTACTACTACTTACACGCCTCCCGTTATTCCTGAGAAACTTCCTGATTTCTATTAATTTAATAATTTTAACAGAACAGATAAAGCAGATGTAATAATATTCTATTTTACTTTACTGATTTAAATATGATGTCTTGTTAATCAAAAACGCGTGACGTAATATAAGACGCGTGACGCTGCATTCTTTCAAAAAATATAAATCGCCCCAAGACTCGAGTTGACTTTTTGTCGTTAACCCCTAATCGCTGGAAGAAGGGTTGTCTTTTTGATTACAGCTCTGGTGTATCGATTTCTAGTTAACACCACAAAAAATCTTGAAAATGGGTATACAAGGCCTTCTTCAAATTCTCAAACCCATTAAAACAAATATCTCTGTGGATAAATATGCGTGGTTCACTGTGGGTGTTGATGGGCATTGCTGGTTACATAAAGGAGCACATGCCTGTGCGGTGGAATTAGCGTTAAATGAGCCAACCACAAAGTGTGTCATTATTCCATTCCTCTTATACCTTTCCATTTCAAAAAATGAATATTTATGATTAAACTGATGAAGGCTACTTTGTTCCTTGATTTCATATGGAAATTAGATATATCGAATTTTTCATGCATCGTGTCCGTATGCTCAAATTTTATAAAGTTACCCCGTTCATTGTCTTTGATGGCGGACATTTACCTGCAAAAGCGAGAACTGAAGCGGAACGTCGGGCGTACGTATTTCAGAATGTTGATCGCTGATAAAGATATATAGTCGCGTCACCTTTTATATTAACATAGTGAAATCGATCGTGCAGACAACGAGAAGAACACCGTCGAAAGGGTTTTGCGTGTTTCGAGAAAGGACTAAAGGACAAAGCACGCGATCATTTTGCAAAAGCGATTGAAGTCACGCCAGAGATGGTGTTCAAGGTGATTCAGGTAATGCAAAGATATTTCACTTCTTTGCTTTAATCATCTTCTTTGTATATCACAATATATTTTTCAAACAAAATTACAAAGAAACGACAAGCAAATTATTTTCATTTAACATCTAAAGTTGTCAATTATAGGCCTTACGGGCAGAAAATGTCCAATATCTAGTTGCGCCTTATGAAGCAGATGCACAATTAGCATATCTCGAGCGAAAAGGATATATATCGGCCGTCATCACGGAAGATTCAGACTTGTTGGTGTTCGGCTGCAAGAATGTAATGTAATTTAAATTCTGTTGCTATAATATCTACTAGAATATAATTTTCTAGATACTTGATGAAAAATAAGGTTATATTTAAAATGGATCAATATGGTAACGGTGAGGAAATAAGTCGTGATAATTTTGCCGCGTCATTTGAATACAGCATGGCCCAGTTGTCGAATCGACATTTTCGACAGATGGCTATTCTGTCCGGCTGTGATTATCTCCCTTCAATACACGGAATAGGCATCAAGACGGCGTACCAATACATTAAGAAATATCATACTGCCGAAAAGGTTTTTATATTCGATTCGAAATTAATAAGAAACAACACGCATTTTTTGACCAACAGAAATTTATAGGCGATCAAAAATTTACGATTAGTATCAAAATATTATGTTCCGCTGGATTACGAAGAAAATTTTGCTCGCGCTGAAATGACATTCTTGCATCAACGCGTATTTGATATGGAGACGGGTCAGCTAGTCACGTTTACGCCTGTTCCTGAAAATATGGATATAAAAAATATGGACTTTATTGGATTGTAAATGCTTCTTTAGTTTTTTGAATTTTCAGATAAATAGAAATAATATAATTTCTACGAAAACTGATCACTTATTATTAGAGAAATCGATCCTAATATTGCGCGAAAAATTGTAAAAGGTTATCTGAATCCAATCACCATGCAGCCTCTGAGTATGGAAAATCCGAAGCGAGCCATTCTTGCGCCAAAAGTATTCTCTATGAAGTTACCATGCACCTTATTGATGATAAGTAATGTTATCTTATAGACTCTTAATTCTCAGGATATACGATTTCACTTCATGAAAAATGTTGAATCAAGCAAGAGTTCAATGCCTATTAACAAGGAAATCACGTCAAGACTCTTTGCAGGAAAAGAAAATAATACTGGTCATTAATTTGAATCGTAGCGTGTATCTTCAAGTTCATGCCTTGGAATGTCTCTAATGCGATAATTGCTTTATTTAGAGATAAAATCAAAATATTTCAGTCAAGACACCTTGAAAGAAATCGAGGTTAAAACATCTTTCAAGGAAATTGATATCAGTAAATCGATCATAACTCGAAAATCTTCAAGTCAAAAAACTTCTGAGATTGAATCCATCAAAACTCGCGAACTTACCAATGGGATACCAGAGGTATGTGCTGCTTTGCTTTAATCTTATACAAATCGTAAATTTTATTTATTATAATTCATAGTCGAGTAAACTGTCCGAGCGAGACTTGAATTCTGTTTCTAACGCACAAAATTCCCGAGTGATCAGCTTGATTCAACCCATTATCAAAGAAAAAGAAACAGTGGTAAATTACTTATTCTGTCAACCAATAATAATAATAAACAATTTTTCCGTGCTCAAATTTTCAATATAAATACGGCTTTCTATTTTTATAGATTCTACCAAAAGAAATCTGTGACACCAATAAGAGCAATGACGATAAGGAAAATCAAGTGATGTAACTTCTTTGTGCAACAATTTTCTATTCTTCTACAACAATTTTCTATAAAGTTATTCTATTTAAATGTAGTCACCATTACATACAAGATGCACTCTCAGGAAAAGAAGCTTCTCAAAAGTTGACTATGATGGTATAGAAAGGGAGATTGGCGGTCATGGCACACAAATAAATGGCCTCAATTATTAATTTCTATTCTAATGGCAGATCGCATACACAAAATAGCTCAAGGATGGCGAAAAAAATTCGCCAGAACAGAACTACAAGTAAATTTTATCATTTTTTCATTATCCAATTAATATTTATTTAACAAGATTCTTCTATTACAAAAGTCCATCGGGACAATTATCAGCCACTTGAAGAGTTCAAAGACATGTGAAGCTGATGCGCGAAATTGAAAGAAGCTGCCAGAATTTCATAAATTCACTTCGATCCTTTATTCACAAAGCCGCGAAAGTCGATGCAGGCCAGAAACGATAAGCAATATTAATATATAAACTACTAAATTTGATTTTGTTTTCAAACGAAATTTACTAAATAATTTATAAGTATCTAGATTAAAATAAACATATTAATAGTCGAATAGATTATTGAAAAAATAAACGACAAAAAATATGACAACAATCCAAAAAGTTAAACTGGTGGCGCTTCCTTTCAATAACTGTAACCAACTAATGCCATGATTTCCTTGTCTCCATTCCTCTATACAATGATCGGGATTTTTTAGCACAGCACTTTTACCCCATGTGGTAACAACTTTGTTCGTGGCAGCAGCAGGGTTATAAATTACTAAAGTAGGGATCACGGAAACGGACCATCTTGACATAAGAGATTGACGTAATGATTCCTGTTTGTATGGTATATTAAGCCAAGGTTTAGTGCATACATAATCCTCGAATGCTGCTTCTGACCGATCTAATGATACAAAGATGACGGAAAAATCTGATGCATGGGAATCTAGGAATGAACATAAAATCTGAAATATATAAAATTTGAAACGCTAAATAATAAAATTCTAACATATGCTGTATATATGCATTAAATTGTTGAAATAAAATAGTTACGGGAGCAAATTGTTGACATGGTGGACACCAAGTAGCACCAAAATAAAAACCAATGATTTTATTATTATCAGCAATGGTCGAAACTGGCACATTGTTGCCATTCCCATCCTGTAAAGTTATTTGTGATAAAAGAGGATCGTTAAGTAAAGCTAGTGGAATGTTGTCCTTTGTTGTTTCTGAATCTATTGATTGAGGGTTTCTTTGGATGACACCCCCATAAGGTGTTGGTCGTGAAGATCCGTGGCTATCACTAATACTATTATCATCGTTAGAGGCAAAACCCTTTTTTGGAAGTTCACAAAAATCGCCTTCGCAAGTTGAGTCAGACATTTTGTTTCTTTTTCTTTCTGTGTGAATTATGAATTATATGGTCCAATTGTTTCAATTTTCTACATGCAATGTAAATTAGCATAATATATAATGTAGCCAATAATATTAATAGCATTTTATAGTCATGTAATCTTGATTTATTTCTTAGGATGTATAATAATTACACACCCCTACAATATATTACCGGAAATCCTAAAAACGAATCAGCCACTTTTGAAATCCAATATCGATATCTCAAATTTAATGATCCAATTTAAATGAAAATACTCCATTAAATTTATTCCAACTTCATAAATCTTATGGTAATATCTTTATTTAAATGAGATCACTGGATTATGAGAAATTGAGTTATGCATTAATGATATATTTAATATCAATTTAATAACTTGTTTTAATTATTTATTTCATCTTCTATATATTATTTATTTTATTTATTTCTTCTATTTTATTTATTTTTATTGATCATTTAATATTTTCTGGAATTTAGTAATATTTATTAATACTTATTTAGCAACTTGATTCTTCAATTCTTTATCATATATTTTCAAAACTTACAAATAAACTTTTAAATAGTTATTATAAATATATTATTAAGAATCTCTGAAATTTAATTTATTAAGTTTGTATAATTAATTATATAATCTTCTAGTTTCTTATTTTATAAAACTTTAATATTACTTTATAAAATAATATTTCTTTAATAATAATTATTATTCAATAAAATTCTATTATAATAATATAATTCTTTATATATAATAATCTAATCTTTTTGAATTAATATTGATATTTTTCTTAAAATAATTCTTACATATTGTAAGATTATTTTGTTAATATTTGTAAACAAGAATAAAATGCGATATAAATAAGTTTTAATTTTATTTTATAACTTATGATTATTTTTTTATTGTTTAAAAGTATTCAGATCTGGAGTTAAAATTACAGAACAGACAGGTCTTATTTATAAGAAAGAAATGAATATAAAAAGCGAATAAATTAATAATGAATTTCTAATTAAAATACATATGGGTTGAACAGAATTAATTAACTTAATTTACATCTCTGGAGGGCTACTAATCATAATCCAATAAATTATAAATGATGTAAATAATAATACAAATAAATATAAATAATAATAAGAGAGAACGAGTAAAAATATAAAGAATTATTAAAAGAAAAACATTAATAATCTAA
>CAJVPS010001743.1:0-14271 GCA_910591765.1 Ambispora leptoticha | reverse complement strand
GTAATAAATGATATAGAAAATAAGGATAATTATGTAATAAATAAAATTATAATAAAATGTAATATTCCATAACTAGAAAAAAATTAAGGAATTAAGGAATTTTATGTCACTATGGTAACAGTAATACTTTATTTTTAATTTTGAATATTATTTCTTTTTGAATTTTATCATTATATATTTGAGAGTATCATAATTATCATTCTTTTATATTTTGTTTAGCTTTTAATTTTTATTGAGGTAACTTATCTACTATATAATATATTCATTGTATTAACTTTTCTTCTTCTATGAAGTTCTCTTCCAAATAGGTAGGAATTTTTAATTTAATTAATAATTTAGTATTTCATCCATAGATTAAGAAAAATGATTCATGCTTTGTTGTTGAATTTCTATTAGTTTGGTAAGTGAAAAGAGCAGTAGAAATAAAAGTATCCTATTCTTATTTATGTGCTATTATCAATTTTTGTAAGATTATACATAATGTTCTATTAAAGTGTTCTATTATTCTATTTATTTGCGAATGGTAAGGTGAAGAGAATTTATATTGATTCCAAATTTTGTTGATAATTTCTTGACCATTTCATTGACAAATTCTAATCCATTATCTGATTGAATTTCTATAGGACATCTATATCTATATATTATTTCTTCAAAAATAAATTTTGTAATTGTAATAGCTTTCTTGTCTAAAATTACTTTAGCTTCAGGCTATTTTGTAAAATAATCTATTGCTGTAATAATATATCAATTTCCAGTTATTATTATTTTACTAGATCTAATTAAATTAATAATAATTCTGTCAAAGGATTATCTAATTTTGATAGAATATAATACTTATTAAGTAGTTCTTTTATCAGTTTGTTAGCAAATTTCACAAGTCTTCATATAATTCTTGATATCTGTTCTCATATCATTCTACCAGTATTTATTTATAATTTATTGATAGATTCTTTCATATCTAAAATATCCAGACAAAGAGCTTGAATATAAATTAATAAGAATAGCTTCTATTTTATTTTCTTTGATAACTCAAAGAAATATAGTCAGTTCTTTTTTTTTGTAAAATATGCTATTGATTTGTAAAAAATATTTTGCTTGATTATGAATTTTGCATTATTATTTAAAAGTTGATTTTACAGGATAAGTTTTATTATCCAAATATCATTATAAATTATAGTAAGTTGTTAAATTCATATTATTGTTATAAGGAGAAAAATTATTTAATGATCTTTCAAATATATCTGGAATAAGATGTCAGCATTTTAATTCTTTCTTCCAGATTGATAAGTAATAATAAAAATATATTTTATAAGAGATATAATCCAATAATTTACTCTAGCAGAATGACTTGATTAATTTTTAAATAATCATCTCAAGATATTATGATCAGTAATAATTTCAAAAACAGTTTTAAGTAGATAATAACAAAATTATCTAACAATCCATATTACTACTAGTACTTCTTTTTCAGTTGCTCCATATTTTTGTTTATTTGATTTTAAAGTGACACTTGCATAAGTGACTACTTGTTCTCTTTTATTTTTATCTTTTTGAAATAGGACAGCTCCAAGTTCTGAGTCTGAGATATCAATATAAAGATAGAATTTCTTTGTAAAGTCAGGATAAATTAAAATAGATACAGTTGTAAGATGTCATTTGATTTGTTGAAAAGCTTCTTCTTGATCTATAATTCAAATAAATAATTCTTTATTATATAGTAATTTGAATAAAAATGCAGTAATTTGAGAAAATCCTTTAACAAATTTTCTCTAATATCCAGCTAATCCAAGAAATGATCAGAGTTTTTTAATAGTTCTTGGTTGAGGAAAGTCTTGTATTTTCTGAATAGTTGATAGATCAGAGGAAATTTCTTTTTCAGTTATAATATATTCAAGAAATAGTAGTTCTCTTCTGTAAAAATTATATTTTTCAGGATTGAGTTTCAAATTAGCATTTCTAATTCTGCAAAATACTTTATTGAGATAATTCAAGTATTTTTCAAAATCTTTTGAGAATATATTTAGGTTATCAATATACATATTGACAAAATTCCAATTATATTCTTCTAGTACTGTATTCATAGTATATTGAAAAGTTATTGGAGTATTATATAATCCAAAAGTCATAATATTGAATTCAAAAAGTTCTTCTCTGGAGATAAAAACAGTTTTAGACTTATCTTCTTCTTTCATTTCAATTTGCCAGTATTCAGAGATTAAGTTTATAGATAAAAATTAATGAGCATTTCCAAGAGAGTCTATCATTTTATTAATTCTTGATAATGGATATGCATCTTTTTGGATAATAACATTTATTTTTTAGTAATTAACACAAAATCTTTTTTTTCATTCTTTTTGAAGACTATAATAATAAATAAAGCCCAAGAACTAGTTGAGAGTTGAATAATATTGGCTTTTAATATTCTTTGAATTTCTTTTAATATAAATGATTGATCTGGAAGGATAGTTCTATAAGAATATTATTTAATTAGTGATTTATTTCCAGTATATATCTCATATTGAATTATATTACTTTGGTCAAGTTTATATAATTCAGTTATAAAGATATCAGTAATATTTTCTAATAGTTAAATAAGAAATCTTTCTTGTTTAGCAGTTAATTTTCATTATTCAATAACTTTTTCTTCTTATTCTTGTTCTAAAAATAGATATAAGCTTCTTAATGATTAGTAGATCCAAATCTAGCTATTCCTTAACTAGATTGTTCTAGTTCTTCTCTAGTAGAAATTGGCTTAAGCTGATTAACAGGTATAAGTTGAAGAAATATGAGTTAAGTAATTTTCTAATCTGGTTCAATAATATAATTATCTTTTGAGTTATTTTAAATGATAATACTAATATTTTCAGTATATTCAGAATTAATAATTCTATCTTTAATATTAATTTCTTGTTTTACAAGAGATGAGTGAGATATTACTTAATATACAACTCCTACAAGAATTTCTAGGATAATATATATATCTACTAATATAACTTGATGTGAGAGAATTCTGATTAAATATCATATCTAGCATCAGTAGAATGTGCTTTTTCTGGTACTTTTTCTTTATCTTGATCATTATAAACTTTAACTATATAGTAATTATTATTTTGTTCTATAGTGGCATGCTTTAAATAATTATTAAATTATTACAAAAGTTTATTAAGAACTTGATAAATAGTATTGAATCTTTCATATATTTTATTCAATTCAAGTTGAGGAGGCTAAGTTAAAATAGGAGTAAAGCTAATTTTTTTAATTAATTCATTTATTACTATTTCTTCTGGAATTAGTTCCAAAGTTATAGAATATTTTTCTTTATCCAATTTGACTAGAAGTTCAGATTATATATAATTATCATATTTGTCATTATTACAAGAGATTAGGCATTCTTGATAGAATTTCACATTGATATAATTCAAGTAAGCAAGCTGTTGTTTTTGATTAGAGCTAAGTTATTAATAGATATATTGAAATATTTTAGCAGCAAAGATTTTTATAGAACTCTCATAAATGATTTCATGAACAAAGTTATCCTTATACATAAAGCAAAATAGGATTGCTTTGTCAATTTTATCACATTCTTCATAAACTTTTAATAGTATTCCTCTTTCTCTAAGCTTATTAATCATTTTGATATTTTTCTCTATTTTTCATAATTAAATCAATAAATATATTGATGTTTATAAGTATAAAAGTATTTCTTTTTATAACTTCCAGTAATAAATATTTCTCTGAATTCATTATGTTCATCATATTAAGAGTAAGTAGAAAGATTTAATTATTTTTTTCTAATATAATTATCATAGACAGTTGCTTTTTCTCTATTCATTTTAAAATATATTCCAGTATAGTATTTGTCTATATATTTTTCACATTCACAGCATCTTTTAATTTAAGAATTAGAATGAATTTGCCAGATGACAAATTAATATATATCAAACTTTTCTTAACTCTTTTATTAATAAAAAATTCTTGTTTAACTTTATCAGTCTAATCTTCATTAGTTTTGAATTCAGCATAGAAGGATTTATGAATTTTGATTATTATTCAGTTAGTAGGATTATTATAGTATTAGCAATATTAATGATCAGGCATAAAGAGATTTCTATGGTACTAGTATTGACTATTTGATTCTTGTCAGTTAAATGATCATCAATTATCCTAATTACATGATTATGTAAACTTCTTATCAAGTCATCTGAAGTCTTTTCAAGTATATTTCTTCTATTTAATTTTAATTCCTTCTTGATAGGCTTATACTTCATGAATTCTTTTAATACTTTGAATAATTTGAAATAAAATTTCTTTAAAATCAATATTTCTTAATCTTTGACTTGAAGTTTCAACAGAGATTCAAACTTTTTTGGTGATAATTTTAATACTATTATCATCTTGAAATTCTTATTATTTAGAGATTATAGTATTCTAATCATTATGTTGCCACATGAGAAAAGTCTTCTTTTTTAAGTATTATTTCTCAAATTCACTTTCAGAATCTTCTTCAGAACTTGTATCTTCAAATATCAGTTCTTCTCTATCACTATAGATAAATTTAATAGATACTTTTTCTTTTTAATTATCATATTCAAAAGTAAGTAATCCTTTTCTGATATTAATATTGACTTTGATTTTATTTAAAAAGTTTATACTAATAATTACTGAATATATTTTTACTTCAGTAATATCTACTTTAGTAGGAATTACATTCCATTAATGTTCAAGAATAGGTTGTTAATAGTTTTAAAAGACTATTTAGATACTCCATTTATATTTGATATTGAAATATTTAAACTGCATTATATTTTTAATTTCATATCTTTAATAAAATTATGTGTAGCAATACATTCAAAGGTACTGGTATCAATAATTAAATTAATAATATTCTTTCTAACTTTCACTTCACATCAAGCAGATATGATTTTGAGTTTTTGTCCAAGTAATATTTTTCTTTTTTTTTTGATTTTAAAGCTGTAGCTTAGCACATTCCTTTTAATAGTTGAGTTCTTTGTAAAGGTGAGATTTGAATAAGTTGAGTAATAGTTATATTTGCTTTTTGTTGAGCTAAATCTTCTAGAATATCATAAGATTTAGTCATGATAGTGAGTATAGATAATATAATTTTGCTTTTCTTTTTGCAAATAACTTTCTTGATGAGTTTTTCTTTAATTATTTTAGATAGTCTAGCATTATTCATATCTTGATCAAGAAGAACTTCTGGAGTTTCTTTTTGCTTATCTTCTTTAATATCATTTAATTCTTCATTTTTATCAATCACTTCTTTACAGAGTCAACCTACAGATTTAGTTCTATAAGATATAGTTCTGGAATTTCTAGATTTCCTTTCAGCAGCCAAGTATTCATGAATACCAAATAGCAAATTTACATTATCAGATTTGGCAGTTAATATTTGAATACTATTAGTGAGAGCTTGTATTTGGACCAATAATGCATTCTGATTATTATTTGCATTTTGATTGTTGCCAGTATTTGCCTGATTTGGTGACATATTATTTTGTTGCTAATTATTTTTATTAGTTCTCTGGTAATTATTTCCAAAGTTATTCTGATTATTCCAGTATGATTATAGCTGAGAATAGTTAGGATGAATATGATCTGATTTACTATAATTATAACAGGTAAGACTAGTTTGGAAATTTTGATTATTAGATCTATAATCTGAATTATTTCTATTATAATTAGATTCTTTGTTGATTTCAATACTTTCTATTTGCTAGTTGAGATCTTGAAGTGCTATTAATATAGCATTTAGTATTGAGTTATTCTGAATTTAAGCTTGATAATATTTACAGGTTGGTATATTTATATCTGCTTTTTTCACATTTTTGATAACTTATATCATATTTAAGAAAGTTCTATCAGCTAAGATCTGAATTCATTTTCTAATCTCTGGTTTCAATTCTTTTCTGTATGTTTGGATCTTATATTCTTCTGGATATTCATTTTCTGGATCTATTTTATAAAGTAGATTTATGAATTTATCTGTATATTCTTTCACAGTATCAGTCTGTTATAATATTTTAATTTCATCTTGCTATTAATTAATTCTTTCTTGGATATGAAAGTGAGCTGCAAACTGATAACTGAAACTGTATGGTTAATTATTATTATTATTTCAGATTGTTAATCTGGTAATATTATCTCTTTCTCTTTCATCATATCATAAGATAGCAATATCTTTCAGATATCCTCTAACTAATTGTACTTTTCTGGTATCAGTAATACTATTAGCTTGAGTAATGATATTAAAGTCTTTAAGTCATTCTGTTGGATCTTGATCATTTTCTCAGTATTTTCTGATAGGAATTATGATTTTTTTTATAGACCAGACATTCTGATTAGCTATTCAGTTAGTAAGAGCTCCAAGAGCTGTAATAAGATTATTCAAGTTATTTAATTATGTCATTTGATTATCTTCTTCTTCTTCTTCTAATTAATCATTATCTCCTAAATCTATTTAAATATATTCTTCTAAACTAGAGTAATTACTATTTTCTTCTGACCCTGATATTATTATAGGTTGTATTGGAAATGTTGATGAATCTTCTGAGTTTTTGATTTCAGAATAATATTTATCAGTATCACTGTGAACAGAAGGAGTTCTTGATTAAAAGATAAAGTCTTGATGGATAAATTATTGGTAGAATTATTTAATAAAATCAAATTGTTCTTCTTGAGTATTAATTCTGTCAAATAGAAAGATGTTTACTAGTTATACTATTCTTTATCTCAATTGGTTAATATGTATTTTAATAAGGTCAAGTTGAATTAATTCTTGAAATAACAGATATGTGATTTAATTAATTAATACTGCTTCAATATGTTCTGTAAGCAAACAAAAGATCTAAAATTATATAGTGAAATTAGGCTGAAGAGAGTTATAATAAGAGTAATAGTTTTAAGGGGATATTCTAATAGGATAATTAGAAATTTGATATGTCTTAAGATGATAATTAATAAGTATTCCAATAAAAGAATAATAATTAGTCATGAAAACTCAAGACACAAATATTTATCAATTATGGATAAAAAGAAAAGAAATATAAAAGAAATATAAGAATATGAATATAATAAGGGGTGTGGAGAGGGTTTTTCTTTACAGAGGTAATAAATGATAATAAAATAGAGATCTCCAGGAATTTTACTCCACAGAAAGGATACCAAAAATATATTATAGTAAATTGATAAGTAAATTTTCACTTGAATTCATCTTAACAATATAAGATTGGAAGAGACTAAGATAACAAGAAGAGAATTAAATTATAACTTTCAATAATGACAAAAATTTCTAAGATCTATACCAATATCTATAGATATTGTCTTAATAAAGGGTAAATAAGTAAAGAAAGAAAATAAATCAGAAAAATTATAAAGATTAACTGAGTGAAGTCACTAATAATCAATATAATTCAAGATTTAAATTGATTAAATAGCAAGTTATTAATTAAAGAAGACTATAATTAAGATAAAGTTAAAAACTATAATATGAAAACTAAATAACTAAACAAATAAAAAGTATAACTTATTTATATTAGAGGTCTTTTACTCTCAAAAATAATAAATAAAAAGTATGGCCTATTTATAGTAAAGATTTTTTACTCTCAAAAATAATATCAAATAAATCAAAAATCAATATAATATTATAATCCAAAAATCAAAAATCAACTTTGTATAGTTAAAGGAATAAAATTAAGTAAAAGAAAGGGTACTAGTATAATTCAAAAAGGAATCTTTTAAAAAGATTATTATTATTATGATAATAAGCTTTTAAATTATATTTTTCAAATAATTCAATTCAAAACTGTTTATTTCAAGCTAGAATAGCAAGTTCTTTTATATATTTTTCAGATATATAAATTATTATAGTATTATTAGTTAATACTATCTAATATATAAAATATAATTAAAGTAATATAGTATAAATAATTATGAATAGGCTACATCAAAGTATGTTAAAAAATATCAAAAAATATTGAAGAATATTAGAGTATATAAAAGAATATTGAAAGATATAAAAAAATATGAAAAGATATAGAAAGATGTAAAAGAATATGAGAGAACATCAAAAAATATCAAAGAATGAGAAAAGATATTTGAGATTATCATTCAAGTATAACTGTTTCACCAAAATTAAAAATGAACTTTTACTATACTATTCTATTATATACATGAATATCAAATGAAATGATATGGAAACAGATATCAAAAATTATATAAAAACTTGTAAAATTTGCTAGCAAACTAATGAAAGAATTACTCAACAAGCATTACATTCTATCAAAATTGGATAATCCTTTGACAGAATTATTATTGATTTAATTGAATCTAGTAAAATAATAATAACTAGAAATTGATATATTATTATAACAATAAATTATTTTACAAAATGGCCTGAAGCTAAAGTAATTCCAGATAAGAAAGTTACTATAATTGCAAAATTTATCTTTGAAGAAATAATATGTAGATATAGATATTCTAAAGAAATTTAATCAAATAATAGATTAGAATTTATTAATAAAATAGTCAAAGAATTATTAACAAACTTTGGAATCAAGCATAAATTTTCTTCATCTTATTACTCACAAATAAATGGAATATTAGAATATTTTAATAAAATACTATGTATGATCTTATAAAAATTGATAATAATATATGAATAAGAATAAGATATCTTCATTTCTGCTATTCTTTTCACTTATTGGACTAATTAAAATTTAATAACAAAGTATGAACTATTTTTTTTGATCTATAAATGAAATGTTAAATTATTAATTAAATTAAAAATTCCTACTTATTTGAAATAAGATTCTACAGAAGAAGAAAAATTAATAATGAATATATAACATAGTAGATTAATTATTACAACAAATATTAAAAGCAAAACAAAATATAGAAGAATAATAATTATAATATTCTCAAATATATAATGCCAAAATTTAAAAAGAAATAATATTTGAAATTAGAAATAAAGTATTACTATTCAATATGAAATAATACTTAGTAATTAGAGATAAATTTTAACCTATCTGAAATAAAAAATAGTACTATATTCATGACTATGCTAGATATAACTCTTACAAAATTTGTGATCAGTATAATAATTTTGATTAGGTTATCTTCCTTTTTGATTAGGTTATCTTTCTTTAGATCTCTTTTAGTTTAGATCTTTATTTTACACTATCTATATAACAGATTAATCTTGTATTACATTTTCAAGAAGATCATTTTTACTCTGAATATACAAATAATCATTATATATTTAATATATCTAGATTTAGCACATTATTATTCAGATAATTATCATATGTATCACAATTATTAATTTGAATTATTAATATTTTTTAATTACTTTTATTATTAATATTTCTTTATAATTTTATTTGTTCTTCTATTATTATATTTATATTATTATTTATATCATTATTAATTATTGAATTATGATTAGTTATCCTTCAGAGATGTGAATTAAGTTAATTAATTCTGTTCAACCATATATATTTTATTTATAGATTTATTATTAATTTATTTGTATTTCATATTTATTTCTTTTATTATAAATATAATCTATCTGTTCTGTAAAATAACTTCAGATCTGAATACTTTTAAATAATAAAAATAATCATAAGTTATAAAATTAAAACTTATTCATATTGCATTTTATCTTGTTTATAACTATTAAGAAAATAATCTTATAACTTGGTAGCAGTAGACATGATTATTACAAATATCATCCTTTAATATCTTACATATTATATCACATATTATACACTTTACACACATATATTTTAGTTTTAATAAAATAAGATTTTTGTCAGAATGAATTCAGAACAATTTATATAATTCATGACAAGCATAACTGAATTAATCAAGATAGTAAAAGAAGATGATCCTTTTAGTTTTAAATCTTTATCTCATCTCTTAATTAAATTGCCAACTTATTTTGAAGAACCAAATAAAAATGTACTTGTCTGGATTCTGCAAGTTAAAATAATATTTCAGGTCCAGAAAATCACAGATGAGAAAACTTAAATACAATATACTATTACTTTCTTGACTGATATAGCTTTATATTGGTATCTTAACAAAGTTAAGATAGATAATAATATTAAACTCTTTGAAAATTGGCAAGCTTTTATTATAGCATTAAGAGAAGCTTTTCAATCATCACATTATTAATAACATCTCCATAAATAACTTCATCTTCTTCATTAAATAGAATTTGTACAAGACTATGGTACAAAGTTCAGAAATATAATTGGACAAATTACAGATATAAGTATTTTAGACCAGATCATATATTTTATAGAAGATCTAAAACTAGCTACAAAGATAAAGATAAGTTATCAGATATCAAAAATATTAGAAGAAGCTTAGAAATTAGCTATTTGCTATAATATAGCTATATATGAACAAGACAGATCATTAGGCCTATCAAGCAGAAATAATAACAGTTATCACTCACAGAATTAATATAGAAGTTACCAGAATAATAACTCTATACTTATAGAATTAGATCAGGCAGAAAGTTACTATAATAACAGAAAGAATAATAATAATCAGAAAAATAACAAGCCCAAAAGCACATGTTATAATTGTGATAAATCAGATCACTTTGCCAAGAACTGTTATTTAAAATCAAAGATCAAGATTGCAAATATTGAAGATAAATAAGAAAAATCTTCACAATCTTATGATAGAGTTAAATTTGTTTATCTTGAGGATAACAGAGAAAGGCTTTTAAAATTTAATAATCAAGTAAATGGCAAATCAGTATGAATATTACTTGATAGTGATATATTCAGAAACTTTATTGATGAAAAGTTTATGCAAAAGAATAAAGTTAAATTATAAAAGACAATATCAGTAACAGTTAAACTCACAGATGGCAAAAAGATTACTACCATCATCATGATGAACTCAAGTTAGATATCTATAAAATGCACAATATAGATGCATAAGTTTTAAAGTTGCAGAAATATGACTTAATTCTAGGTAAATCTTGATTATTTTACAATAATCTAATTTTAAACTGGAGAAATAATACTATAATCTTTATCTATAGATCAAAGATAATCAAAGTTCAAGCTAACAATAAAATAAAGTTAGGCTCTAGCTACAATTTAATTTATATTTCAAGATAACAAATTGCAAACCTGCTAGCAGACATAGAACTCTTTACCATATATCTTAATAATACTGAAGATAAAGAAGAATTAAAGAAAAAGTCACTTTTACTAGAAGTATTAGATATTAAAAGAAAATTTCAAGATGTATTTTCAGAAACCTTACCAAATCAGTTACTATCCAAAAGAGCAATTGATCATAAAATTAATCTTATTTCAGGATCTGAACCACCATCCAGACCCACCTATAGACTTTCTTTCACAGAGATGAATGAGCTCAAGAAATAATTAGCTGATCTTATTCAGAAAGATTTCATTTACCCAAGTATTTTATCTTTTGGAATACCAGTTCTTTTTATATATAAGAAAGAAGATACATTAAGATTATATATTGATTATAGAGCTTTGAATAAAATTATTATCAAGAATCACTATTCTTTACCAAGAGTTGATGAATTGATAAACAAACTCATAGCTTCAAAATACTTTTCAAAGCTAGATCTGTATTCAGGATATCATCAAATTCATATTACAAAAGAAGATATTTATAAGATAATATATTTAGAATTCATTATGAATACTATAAATTCTTGATCCTACCTTTTGAACTTATTAATATACTAGCTATCTTTATGATGCTTATAAATAATATATATCATGATTATCTTAACAAATTTGTAATTATTTACTTAGATGATATCTTGATTTATAGTAAAATAAAGAAAAAACATATTCAACATCTTCAGATAGTATTAGAAATACTTTACAAATACAAATTATATATCAGGTGGAAGAAATATGATATCATATAACAATATGTAGAATATCTTGGATACTTTATTTCAGCAGATGATATCTCTGTTAATTAAAGAAAAATTGCTACTATTAGAGATTGGCCAATACCAATTAATATATTAGAATTTTACTCATTCCTAGGTCTTGCAAGTTATTACAGAAAATTTGTGAAAGAATTTTTAGCAATAGTATCACCACTCATAATACTTTTATATAAAAATCAAGAGTATAAATAGTCTATAATAACACAACAAGCTTTTAAATAATTAAAGTAATATCTCATCTCAGTATTAGTCTTGTTATTATCTAACTCAAAACTATCATTCACAGTCAAAACTACTATTTATAGTTATTACAAATACTTCAGATTTTGCTATAGGAGTTGTGTTAAGTCAAAATTAAGACAAGAGTGATCAATCAATAGCTTTTGAATCAAGAAAACTTTCACTAGCTAAATAAAACTATCCAGTTCATGAAAAAGAATTACTTGTAATTATTCATACTATTAGACTCTGAAAGCCATATTTAGAAGGACAAAAGTTTACAGTTATCACAGATCATATCTCTTTAGAATATATCAAAACTCAATATAATCTTTTAAAGAGACAAGCTCACTGATTAGAAATTTTACAAGTCAGTAATTTTGAAATCAAATACAAATCTGGCAAAAATAATATAGTAGCAATATATTATCATATCAATTACACTTAACAAATATTTCAATAATTATTATTAACCTAATAAAAAAAGAAGACTTGATAAAGAAGTATCAAGCAAACAAATATTTTGCAAAAATATATAAAGTCTTGAAAAACTTCAGTAGTGCCAACCCAAAATAATAAATCAAAGTAAAGAACTTTGAATTAAAAGATAAATTACTTTATTTGAAGAATACCAATCACTTAGCCATATTAGATAATAAAAATTTGAAGATAAAAATACTTTTTGAATTTTATAATATACTAATAGCTGGATATATTGGAATTAGCAAGATTTATACAGCAGTTTCTTAATAATTTTATTAGCTAAAGACAAACAAAAGTATTTATAAATACATCACTAGTTGTGAATTATATTAGTATAATAAAAGTAATAATTAATAACTCTTAGAATTACTTTAATTTCTAGCCATCCCAGAATACAAATGGGAATATATTATTATGAATTTTATAGTTCAACTTCTAACTATCAAGTCTGGATATGATATTATAATAATCTTTATAAACAAACTATCAAAAAGAGCATATTTTATATTATTTATAATAATAGTAACAGTTCCTGATATTACAAAGATTTTTTTTGAAAATATCTTTAAATTGCATGACTTATTTATAATTATAATATCAGATAGAGATGTAAAATTCACAAGTCACTTCTGGAAGTCTCTTTTTAAATAACTAGATACCAAACTTGCTATGTTTATAATCTTTTACTCATAAATAAATGACCAAATAGAAAGATTAAATAGAATATTAGAAGAAATATTGAGAATATATACTACCTATCAGTAAAATAGATAGGATAAAAATTTAGCAGCTGCAGAATTCACTTATAATAATAATAAAAATGCTTCAACAGATTATATACCTTTTGAATTAGATTGTGAATAAATATCTCACATATCAATCAATATCTTGTCATAGCAAAATAATATTATAGTTTCTCAAGATTTTATAGAGCATTAGAATATTATAATAAAGACTGTTAAAAAAATTTACTATTAGAAGTTCAAGAAAGACAAAATAAATATGCAAATCAATATAAAAGATTTGAAGAATTCAATCTTGAAGATAAAATTCTTCTTTTTACTCATAATATAAAATCTCCAGTTGATAAACAAAGGATAACCAAGAAACTTATACCAAAGTTTATAAGTCTCTTTGAGATTATCATATCATTATCAAAATATCTTCTGTTACTTACAAACTGCAACTACCATATAATATGAAATTGTACTTAGTATTTCATATATTACTTCTAAGGAAATATAATCCAGATGATAAATATAATAGACATCAATTATCACCAGCAATTATCACCTCAGATAATGAAGAAGAATATAAAGTTAAAAATATTCTTGATAAAAAAATTCATTATCACAAATCCCAATATCTTATCAAATAACTAGGTTATTCTCTCTATGATGCAACTTGAAAATCTCTAGAAACTTGAAAAATATCATGAAGAAGATTAATATCTTTGAAAAATCATGCTCTTAAATATATTAAGGATATTATATTTTAAGTAGAGAGGTATATAACAATTTTGATTAGATTATCTTTCTTTAGATCTCTTTTAGTTTAGATCTTTATTTTGTGCTATCTGTATAACA
>CAJVPS010001742.1:0-14275 GCA_910591765.1 Ambispora leptoticha | reverse complement strand
CGATTCTATAAAATTAATCGATTCTCAGAATCGATTCTAAATTAATCGATTCTAGAGAATCGATTCCTATCCCTACTCAGTGACATTATCAGATTTTGCTATAGTCTCATTCCTATATTTATGGATTTAAAACATTTATTGCATGTAATATATGGAGAAAAAAGAGTGTGTATGAAGAGAAAAATCATGGAAATTTTAATGCGAACATAATTTTGTCGAAATTCTTAATGCCGACCTAACAATAATCATAATTCTGGTAAAATTTAAGCGGTGAAATTTTAAATTTCTTATAAACTTTGCAAACTAAGTTGAGCTCTAAATTTTTTTAAAGCTGCCATATTTTATTGGATGTAACTAGACTTGGCAATATGTTTCCACTATTTCTAATAGTTGTTGCAACCTTTGTAATAAATCAAGAAGCTATAATAAACTCTTCCGTAAATTAATCTCTGAAATAACGATAGCTATAGCGATAGACCATTGAACAAGCCAAGTCATTCTACAGATTGCAAAAGAAAATAAATAAAATCGATATAAAAACTCCAAGAGACCACAACAACAATGTAATTTTAGATTCACATAAGTCTGGTACATGTAACTAAAGGCGTGCATTTTTCGGTGCATTATTCATTTGAATGCTTTTTGATGCAGAGAGTTTTATACATGTATTAAATTATAACAACAATTTTTGCTTTTCACTTTTAATGACTAAACATAGCGAAAGCAAGAAAGATTAAATTTTTTTTATATTCAAATTTGATGCATAATTTTTGATAACACTGGCATGTTTGGAACTTGCGATAATAGCCTCACGAATGAGAACTCCTTCACTTTGGTACTGCATTCGAATATTGTGAAAGTTGCCAATTTCCTGGGAAAAATTACTGTCTACTCGCCACGTCAAACCAGGCAAGTTTTCTCTCATATGTTGACCAATCTCATCGTTAAACATATCAAGAATCTTTATGGCGCTTTCACTAAACGGAGCGACCATTTTACAGATGTTTTCATAAAGATAAGATTTCATGATTGACCTTTCTTTTCCGATTCGAACCTCGGGCGGCGTCTAAAAATTCATAAAACATGAATACTTGAGAAATGCCAAAGTGTTATTTGATATTTATTATTCACATGAATGACCTTTTTCACAGAAAAAGTTATTTCTACTTTTGTCTCGTTTGCGATTATAACTTCCATAAAAACTTTTTTCAATACATTCAAAAATTCATCAACCCTGGACGCAATCAGTGATTCCATAATATCAGATGATGCCAACTTGCGATTCTCGATGGGCTCCGAAAAAGGCATACGGAAATATTCAAACTCCCTTTTGAGATGCTCGAGAAAAGTTGGTTGACCACAGCTCAAACAAGGCGACGAAGAATTTGCTAGCGGGAGATGGATTCGTCCTGTTCGGTAAAATTGTAGAATGTACCAGAACAAGTGGCCATCTCGATTATAGAATAGTTCGTTGGTTTCATTTTCCTCAATATCATTGGCAATAAGACTATCAGGATAATTTATTAGAGTTGATCGTTTCGTTTCATACTAATAAGAAAATGAAAAAAAAGATCGTTTCATCATTAAATTTTATAAAAAAAAATGTGCAAATCTTTTTTTACCTTGAACCCGCCAATATTTAGTTTAATTCTGCGATCTGCAAGCACATAGTATTCATTATTTTGTGACATTTTTTTTGTAAGTAATTTGAAACGCAACAACGATAATAAATAAAACGAAAATAAAATCCTTACGAGACTAAAGGATAAATGTACATGTATATGTAGGTGTGACTGAAACTAGTGTACATGTACATGTGATTATCGATCAAACTAAGGCATTTTTTGAAAAACTGCATCATGCATTTTTTACATAACGATAAAACTTGATTACATATATTTAACGTTAAGCGTTAACGTTAATGTATTCATTCGACTAAATCTTCAACGATAATGTGCATTAACGTTAAAACGTATCGTGTAAATTTAGATTACAAATTTTCCCACGTGAAGATAAATGCACATTGGAAAATTTCCTCTTGGAAAGAACGTGAGACTGTCTGACTTCACTTCTATCATTATTTGACTCTTTAATATCAGATTTATTTTTAAACTTCTTTATGACGCCTGCTAAATTCTTTGGATTTCCATATCGGGAATATCCCTTGCAAATTTGAGTTTCCAGCTTAATTTTTATATTTATACATGTAGTTTAGAAAATTATAACATTATAAGGAATTATCAGATAAAATCAACACAATGAAGACCTGGATCAAAATCATCTCACTACCACTGAATTCCTTATTCTATGAAAAGTATATCACTAGCAATAAATGTTTTTAATACAGTTGTTATGTTCATTTAACTGGCAACTAAAACGAATCTCAAAATAAATAGGCTCTAGAAAAGGCAATTACATGAACATGTATTTATTTTATTATCGTTCTCGTTTTACATTCATTGTACTGTACATGTATATCAAAGAAAATTTTGACTCGAAATCCAAATTCAATTAACGTTAATATCGAATGATAATCGCCGATGATGTATTCAACAAAAATTTCTTTAAAATCTATTATTCGCCAACCAAAAAATATTTTATCTCCTCGACGAATAATTCAACCAAAAAATTTTTCTAATGAGCATCATCTTTCTCTTCAAAGAAATACACTAGAGTATGATACTTTTCAAATTAGAACTATGTCAATAATCAGAACAAGAAATTTTCATCAACAAATGGCTGTTCGTTCATTTTCTACAACTACTTTTGCTCGTGCGCAAGAAACTAATTATTCAAATGAATCTTCCTGGATCAATGAAGACGCAAAGCATGTCTCTTGAGCAATAATAATAATTAATGTTATTCTTTTTATTACGAGAGTTTAAATTTTTATCTATGGATTATTTTTACAGGAAGGTCAACTCAATTTCCCTTAAAATTCTTGAACTTGCACTTGGATTTGTGCCAAAACATGGCTGGTCAGTTGAAGCTTTATCAAAAAGTGCAGAGTCGTTAGGATACTTATCAGTTACTCATGGAATGTTTCCACGTGGTGAAGTTGATCTGATTGACTATTTCTTGGAGGAATCTCGACGAAAAATGACGTTTGAAATTAAAGACAAAATGCACGGGTAGGTATTGGATCTTATTAGTATAATCCTATCTACTACATGTAACTATTAACTTTTCTATTTGTTCGTCAGATTGCGAGTACCGCAAAAAATTCGATTGGCCTGCGTTACTAGACTTAATTTGACTAAACCACTGATTAATCGATGGCCAGAGGTACGCGCTCACACGTTTCTTTTAATATTTTTTGGAGCTGTTTATTAATGCATTGGGATAGGCACTAGCAATTCTGGCGCAACCAAATAATGTTGGATTGTCTGCAAAACATCTTGCCAAGCTTTCCGATGAGATCTGGTTTCTGGCAGGGGATAAAAGCGCAGATGTGAGTCAAAACTATAATTTATTGTCCCTTGAGTTATGAGTATTTAATCGAATTTTTCGCTGATGCTCTAGATGAATTGGTACACAAAACGCGGTGAACTGGCTTTAATTTATGCTGCAACTGGTACTACTTGTTTCTTTGATTGATTTCTTTTCAATTTTTATCTTTCTTCTGATATGTGTTTTTATATAATACGAAAAAAGAACTGTACATGACACAAGACAAGTCTCCAGAATATCAGGCAACGTTTGAATTTTTGGACAGAAGACTGCGAGAAATTGCAATCGTGGGTAAAACCATTTCGGAAGTAAATACGTTTGCGAGATTTATTAGACAATCCATTTCTGGTGTTTTAGCTTCGGTAGGTTGAAACGGTCACACTTTGTAATTCATTCAGTCAACCTGATTTTTAATTCGATATTTTCGTCAAAATGCATGTAGAAGGGAATCAAATTTTATTGATCTCGGATATGCAATGTTCATGTACGTCATTGGTCATACATATCGTTATTTGCATAAAAACAGAGAATTATTAGTGGACAGCAATCACCTTATCGGAATCGTCATCAACTGCAGTTTACATGATGACATGTACATGCACTGCTATTTTCTATTTTCATTCTAAATAACGATAATCCGAAATAAAAATTATTATTTTTGTTCTCTTCTGAGTTTTTTGGCTGACACGTATAATAATAAATCATATACGTAATAAAAATAAAAAATAAATAATGGATACATCGCAATCAAATGAAGCGGTGGCGTCGTATTCGTCAAAAACAGATAATAGTCATAACGATAACAATAACATAAATGACAATGACAGTAACAATCAGGAACAACGATTATCAAGTAAAGTGCCCATAAATAACAACAGTAATGATGATAACAACTTTGGTCAACAATTATCAAGCAATGAGCAAGCATCCACCACAAATAATCAACCACAACTTCCACCGACAAGTGACAATAAATTCCATAACTTATCCAATTTTCATGCTGCTGAAAGACAACGAGCAATACTTGATTCGACCAACAACCATATTATCAGCGTGAATGCAAATAATATACAATCAGCACAAGTTTCAATTAAACAACAAGCACCTCAAGTCATCATCGATAGTCGAGGAGAAGCTGATGTGGAGCGATATGAAGTGATTTCCGGTGTTTCGGATAATGATCGTAATAAAAATTTAAAGCCTTTTCTTTTTACTATTAGCTTATAATGATTCTCAAACTTTAACTTGAATAGAAATATCCAGTGACGAATTTTTTGAGGATGATTCATCTGAATTATCTGGAAATGAAGAATTTCAAAGCCCTGATGAAGATGATAAATGTGTGATTTCACGCTCTTTTTTTTGTGCGAATTTGATATATCAACAAGAAGGTGAAATCCCTTTTATTATTTTTTTATAGCAACTATTGAGGTAAAAAAAGAGATTGAAACGAGTTCCACTTCTATTCAGGAAAAGGTGACTACATTTATGATTCCATTTTTCTTACTATTCCATTTGATTAACAGGGAAATTCTTTTAAAATAAAGAGTTTAGATCAATCAATAATTACCGAAGAAGAAAAGAAAGCCAATGCGGAATTTTTTTCTGGTAAAGCTGCTAAAACTCCCGAGCGGTACATGAGAATACGTAATCACATACTAAACGCATGGATAAACGGCAAACCAAGCTATGTCACAAAAACCAGCATTCGTGCGGGATTAAAAGTAAAATAAAAAAAAGTTTAACTATCTTCTTTCGCATATTCCTTAAGATTTAAGAATTTTTTTTGGGAAAAAGGATTGCGGAGATGTCAATGCCATTGGACGTGTTCATAGCTACTTGGAAGAAATTGGTGCTATTAACGTTGGTGAAGTGACACCAAAGGCTAGGCGACCTTATCAAAGACGAAAATACGAGGAAATAATTTCTGATGAGCAAGATAATGCTCGATCTATTTATTTCGATAATGATGAATGGACGCCGACTGGGTTAGTTGCTTTGAAAATATTATTTTTGCACATGTCAAACAAAACTTATTAAACCTGATAATGGCCAATTAGACCCAGGCGGAGAAGGATCAAGGATGAATCTGGTCGTTGGTACTACTATTTATTTGGCTATTTTAATTTTTGAATTATTTTAATTGGGATTCAATATCAAGGGTCGACGAATCAGATTATCTAAATTATCTGGATTCCAGCCCAGGTATTTTTATTCTAATTTATAGTAGTAAAGAAATAAAGTATTTAGATGATTCATCCATCATATTTTTGCAGATTATCTGGGTTCTCGCACGAAACAGAGACCAAGAAGAATTCGGAAACAGCGTCGTATAAATTATCAAGAGATATCCTTTACACTATAAAATTTTTATATTTGCTGCGCGGTACGAGAATAGAACTCGATGAAATGAAAATTTCTTAACATTTTATTGAACGACGATGATTCTATAGCGTATGATCCATTCCAATTGGTTCCTCCAAATGAACACGGAGAACTGCATCCAGCACCTTTTCGTGTAAATATCGAAGAAAGTGTATTGGTAAGTTAAAAATATTAGTAAAATACTTTTAAAATTTGAATTCTTAATGTAATTATTTTTATCCAGCTTGTCATGGACTTTCATTCGCATCTTTCGCATACTGAAATAATTGGTTTACTTGGCGGTAAGTATCACCCCGAACAAGGCTTGTTGGAAGTTTCTTACGCGTTTCCCTGTCAAAGCATCAGTACTGGCTATCAAGTAAGAACATTTATTGTCATTATTAAATTACCTTTAAGGATAACAAACCCTGGATAAAAGGAATATAATTATTGATAGTGTGAGATGGACCCTGGGTCCGAAGTAAAGGCTAGAGAAGCATTCGAAGATCGAGGACTGGAAATTGTCGGATGGTACCATTCACATCCAGTCTTTGATCCTCATCCGTCAATTCGGGATATGGAAAATCAAGGCCGCTATCAGGTATGATCAAAATATAACCAGTCAAACCATGTTACTGATAGTTCAAGTTAAAAGTGGGGTTTTTTTTGAACAGGATTACTTGGCTCGTCCGTTTATTGGAATAATAATTAGTCCATATAAACCTGGAAATGGTAGCAATGTGTCGAAATTACAGTTCTTTTGGGCAGATACGGAATTTGATCCTTTAGGCATTTACAGTAAGTGAATCAAACTATGGTATAGCTCTACACTTCATTATTTGAGAATTTGAGTAATTTATTTTTTATAAGGATTACCATATACATGCTTGACCAAGGTGGTGCATCCTCCTACTTGTCCTGTCGAGCTTTTATCTACTCAATTTGCAGATCTTTTATCAGAATATCGCGATCACAAAGAGTGTGTAGTTTTAAAGTATTAATGAATCCTTGGCCAAATTGGTTGTTTATTAATGCTTAAACATTCAATACAAAAAAAATAGCCGTGTCGATATGAACAGCGCATGGTGTAATGGTGGTACCTCCAGGCTCGATCATCTAATTGATTCACTATCCTCCCATTTCGGAATTGAAGGAGAACCCGCGCAACTTTTTTTGACAGAAATTCGATGTCTAATCGAGCAAAATTTTACCCCGCTCAGACACGAAGCTCCCGACAATTCTATTCTTGCTGATTTGAAAGAAGATAATAACACATTTCAAGTATCTTCATCAAGAAGGATAGTACCGCGCACTTCTGGTAAAACTTATGATCCAAAAATGTTTGAAGCACGTGTTGAAGAAGAACGTCGAAATGATGCTGCAAAAGCTAAATTGCGGGCAGGCAAGAAGCGTCTGCCGTCTCCTGACCCGGCTTTTGCGGACACTACCGAGTATTATGAAGAGGATCAAGGGCAAACTTTCATTAATACTGTTCAAGCTGATCAGCTGCCCGTGACTTCCGAAATTAAACTTGAAGAAAGCGGTGTGAATATTGAACAAGAAATCAAAATAGAAATAGAGATAAAGAATAAGGAGGTAGTGAAGTCTGAGTCTCCACTACAAATTTGAAACTTGTTTTTATTTATTATTCTTATTGTTGGTATTTTAAACATTTTGCTATTGTTGGCGGGCGATGATATTAAAAAGTATATGTCGACAAATTTTGGGGTTTTATTGTTCATTTTATATAGTTATATTTCATTTGGAGTAGACTTTGTATTTTACATTCGGTAAAAATACAATTGCAGGCAAACGTATCGGTATAGTAAAAATTAAATCGGATCTTTGCCTCTTACGGGTAATGTCGTCGCTACTCTGATTGGTATTTACCAAAAATAATATTCGTATTGATGTGTGTGAGGAAATTTACATGTTCTGATTGGTTATGTCTGTTACAATTGCCACCCATAAGCATGTTCATACATATATGTATATCGGCGGCGGGCAATTAATGAATCATCCAGTCAAAGTTCGTTAAAAATATTGATTTATTGGGGATATTGTATTATATCAAAATAGAATAAATAAGAGCTAATTTTTATAACATTTGATATCAAACAAAATACGTATTACCACCAAATACGTATTACCTTATTTAAAAACATACTAAAAAAAATGTCGAATGATGAAAAATTCACAAATATCTATGTTGGCAACCCGATAGAAATCAGGTCGAATGAGATAATAGAGCAACAACCTCGTTCATTAACACCTCTTTCACGTGTAGTAACCTCGAATCATAGTCTTCCAGAATTACGAATTCAAACAGCGACATCGTCACCTTCGAATTTGGTAGAAGAGAAAGTATCAATGGATAGAAAAGGATCACTTGTTGAAGAGGATGTTTGTTTTCCGGGAAATTCTTTAAACGAATCAGAAGGAATTGATTATCAAGCATTGGATGAATACCTTCAGGAGACAAGGTTAGCGCGGAAAGAGGGATCTTCCGAGGAAGATTTTCGATTGACGTCGCCTATACAGAAAGTTCCCGCGTCTAATTATCAGGGTAAACTTGGAAGAAAATTAAGTTTTTATAGTGATCGTATCAAGGTATCATTAAACTACCACTTTTTTTATATATCAGAAAAAAAGTTCGATATTAATTTGAGAATAATGATAGCCAGCTAATGAGGATTTGAAGGAACATTTGCGATATACGTTCTATTCGATAACGACTGGCTCAATACGAGCGCATTCATTATGTGATATTGCGCCTAAAGGAACAACTTTAAGTGAACTATTAAAAAAAGGGGTATTTTGGCTTGATATATTGAAACCTACAGAATCCGAAATGCGAATTTTAAGCAGAGTAAGGAATATCGAGTTGAATTTTGTATTGAATTGGATTAGTATTAAAACTTATCTCCTAGATATTCCATATTCATCCGTTAACTATTGAAGACATATTTACCGAAGAATCCCGAGAGAAATGCGAACTTTTTAAAAATTATTATTTTATTTGTTTTCGAACGGTAAACTTTAATAATCTAAACTCGGATGATTTGGAGCCATTAAGCATGTATAATGTTGTACTGAGGGAAGGAATTTTGTCGGTGAGTTTGTTATTTAAAATTATCAGAAATATTGTATATATAATTCTTAAATTGATTTACTTCTAAACGACTAGTTTCATTTCGAGCATGCACCGCATGCACGAAATGTCAGACATAGAATTAAACAGTTAAAAGACTTCATCAAAGTTACTCCAGGTTTGTTGTTGTTCATTCTACAATTTCATATTTAGAAAAAATATTTATAAAGCGACACATTCCCACAGATTGGATAAACTATGCAATTATGGACGACATAACCGATTCAATCGCACCCATTATTCAAAGCATCGAAGCGGAAACAGAGACTGTCGATCAATTGGTAATGATTCTCAAAGAATCCGAGCAATCAGACATGTTACGAAGAATAGGGAATTGCAAAAGAAAAGTACTTGTGTTGCTTCGGTTATTGTCGTCTAAAGCGGATGTAATTAGAGGTCTGATGAAACGATGCGAGGATCGATTATTGTTATCGGCGGCTGGTGAAAAGAATGGACTCGGTGATGTGAGTCTTTATCTTGGAGACGTTCAAGGTAAGAAAGAATATGATCGAGTTCAGTTTTATTGTAACCGAAAGATTAATATTATAAATTATATTTGTTCTCGCGATATTTATTATAAAGATCATATAATCACTATGCTTCAGAATCTCGTTCATTGTGAGAAAATATTGGATCGATCTCATACAAATTATTTGGCGCAGATTTCTATCGAAATAACAAAACTTAGCAACCTTACAAATGATGCAATTGGGAAATTGACGGTTTTTGCGACAATTATTGTTCCGTTAAATTTAGTACCAGGTAATATGTAGTTAAACTTAATAATTTTGCTGATTCCATTTTACTAATCGGTATTCGTTTTTAATAAGGCTTTTGGGGAATGAATGTCAAGGTTCCTGGAAGAGATGAAGACGATTACGTATGGTTTTTTTGGATTGTCGGGTAAAATTTATATTTTTTTTCGTATCGGTGTTTTTATTCTTTGGTTTAATTTTCTTTGTCTTTATTCAGATCCTTGGCATTTTGTGGCATTTTTGCGGCAATGGTGGCAAAACGATACGGATTTTTATAATGAAAAATTAAAAACATTTATATGTATTTCAATCAATATCTATATTACACTTGTAAACGTCATTTTTCGTCTTTTATAATTCAATTTGAAAATTAATTAATTCCCGTTACAAATAATAAACGTATTCTGAAAATAAGTATTCAAACTAATCTCCCTTTCTCGCCAAAAGGTCTCCTTCAAGTACTTACATTAATTCCAAAATGATGATGTTTGCATCTATTTTGATTTTTAGATAAATTACTCATTACCGTTACATGTACTTAACAACGGTTTTATCACAAAAGGAAAAGCAAAATGAGTACATGTACTTTGAATTTAGAAACTTAAGTAATTACTAGAAATTAACTAAATTAAGGATTTCTTCGCGACCGCGCCCCAGCCGCAAGATTTACATGCGTCCGAGGAATTCTTTTTTCTTTACGGTCAAATGTACTGTTTCCGTCTCTCCACTCCAGCGACGTTAATAAAAATGGCAACAATGATGGAACTGGAACGATGGTTCCTTCAATTGGGAAATGACAACGGAAACGGCAACCATTAAATTGTACTTATCTTGTTTATAAAATCCATTTAGTTAATTTCTTCGCCATATTTGTGAATTTTAATAGAAGTAATTAAATTTATAAAGAGAATAAGTCTGTTATTATTTTTGCTTAGAGATATAATTAATAAATCATTAATAGATTAAATTAAGACATATATAATTGCTTATGTAAAAACGAATAAATAATGATAGCGATAGAAACAAAACTTAGACTTATGAGATTGCTTTTACAAATTTTATTTAATTTTAAGCTGTCCGATCAAAGAGAATTGAGACATAACGCTAAAGAAAGTTGATATGATCTTTAGCGAATAGAGTAGGTTTCACCCTGGGTAAAACCAGGGCTAAAAAAATTAACAATTTACCCTTTTTTTGCCCAAGAGCAAGTTTCATTTCCAACTATATCTCATGTTTTAGACTAGACTAAGATTGCATCTCTGTCGATGGTTCACTGACATCCAATGACTTTTTGCTCGTGCAAGTCATTATTTATCTTCATGTTTTTACCATTAAAATGTGCAAGTTATCGCTTTCGAATAATATTCGTTAATCAAGATTTAATCCATTGCCAAATACATGTAATAATTATACATATAGTCAATATTTTTATATTCCTATTTATCCAATTTAAATTTTCAGGAGTTATAATAAAAATATACTATTATAGTAGTAATGCAAAAATCTTTAAATTCATAATCATGTAAGATTATATCAAATTATATATTTCATAATTTTCTTTAATTTTTATATATAGTTTTATTAATTAATTATTATTTACAGTGGCAATCAAAAAAAATGCAATGCTTGAATTTTTACTAATTGTAATTAGTAAAATGCATATTTTCCTTATATATAAAAATTTCAATTTACTAATAGATATTTTTCATTTTTAGCTCAAATGAAGCTAGAATTCTCTATTTATATTTTTTTTAGAGAGTTGTTTTGTATATAAAGTCAATTGATTTTTATTAGTTAAAAATTAATTGACTATATAGAACAACCTTAGAAAAATCTGAAAAAATATATGTTAAAATAGACAATCCTAGCTTCATATTAAGTTAATAATAAAAAAAATATTTACAGTCAAAATTCTATAATAGTCATATGCTTAAGTTAGGTATTTTATATACTTATTGTGAAATTGTGACTAAGATAAATAAAAATTATATAAAGTATAACTGATATCATAAAGATTTAGAAGTTTTAAATTTGAATATTAATTATTTAATAAAGAGTAAATATAATTAATATCTTATTAAAAATATTATTATAAAAATCTAAAAACAATTATAAATATAACTAACATTATATTTTTATTAATTATTTAAAGAAAAAATATCAGAAGTATATCAAAATTTATAAATATATTATTTATAATATAATAAATTCATTTAATAATATAATAATATAAGCTAATTTTTATTGAATTTAATTTATTTTTTATAATAAACTTATTGAGAAAAAGTATAATAATAAATATAATTAATAATAATTTTATAAAATATTTTGAGTAATTATCAAAATAATTTTTTATTTTTCTATATATTATATAAAAATTCTAAATCTTTATAATATTAATTATATATAATTAGATAGAAATTCAAGATAATTATAATATAATAATGTGATAAATATAAATATAACTATTTATAAAAGTTAATTATATTAATAAAATTTGAAATTTTTATAATAAAATATAATATAATTTATTTATAATTAAAATTAATTCAAAATTACTTTTGTAAAAATTATATAATTAGTTAAAAATCAAAAAAACTTTTTAAAATTACAAAAATTTAAATTATAATTTTATTTAATTCTTTATAAAAATATTCTGATATTTTTTTATATAATTTATATTTTATTATTATATATTTTATTTAATTAAAATATCTTTTTTATTAAAAAATCAATTTGAAAAAAAAATAATTTTTTATTTATTATATTTAATAATTAAAATCTTTTACTTTTTTATAATATAATTTATATTTTTTATTATATTTTTTTTTAAATTCATATAGATCAGTAGAAAAAGATTTGTATTTTAATATAAAAATTAATAATTATTTCTAATAAAAATTATTTAAATTTTAATTAATCTTTATACTTTTTTATACTAAATAAAAAATAATTTAAATTATTTTTTATACTATTTTAATTATTCTATTATATTTTAATTTAATAATAAATAAAGTATTGCTTTACTAAAAAAATTAAAATTAATTTTTTTTTAAAAAAAAATATTTTAAATATTATTATTATTAATTTATAATATTAGAACTTCAAATTATACAAGCAGATTTAATAAATATATTTTAAAATTTTATAAAATAAATTAATAGTTATAAAAATATTAAATTTAAAATTAAATAATTAAATTATTTATTATATATTTTTATATTAATTTTAATCAAATTTTATATAATAAAATTTAAAAAATAATCATTAAAAAAAGTTATTATTAATAAAAATATTTTTATAAAATATATATAATAAAAATTTTTATATTAATAGAAAATAATTTATATATATTATTTTTTACTTATATAAACTGTTATTTACTTATAAATATACTATTATCTACTTATAGATATATTATTATTTACTTATTTTATAACTATACATTTTGATCTCTAATAAATTTGATATTTATTTTTCTCTTAATAATTTAATAATATATAGATCATATTTATATTTTTATTTAAGAGTTATTAAGATATATAATTATATTTGATATATTACTTAATTTCTATTATTGACTTACATGAATAAAAAATATATTTAATAATATATCTAATTATATATTATCATTTATTAGTCTAATATAAGAGCTATATCTGAATCTGATATATATTATCTTAGCTTTCTGATTAATTTTTTAATGAGAATCAGATTTAAGATATATAATACTAAAATAGTATTTGTATCCTAACTTTATATTATATATTCAAATACTAATTAAGTATAAAATATATAGTACTAAATTATTAATTTTATATAATTTATTCAAATATTAATTAAGAATAATATATATAATACTAAATTATTATCATATCTGATAATATAATAAAGTATTTAATAATAAGTTATATAATACTGAATTATTAGCAGTTATTAACTTTATATAATTCATTTAAGTATTATCTGATAATAAGATATATAGTACTAAATTATTAGTTATTATAATATATTTAAATTAATTAAGAATAAGACATATAATATCAAATTATTAGTAATTATTAACTTTATATAATTTATTTAAATATCACTTAAATATAAGATATATAGTACTAAATTATTATTCTTACTTAATAATTTATCAAAGCATAATTTTATTATATATAGATATATCTGTAATAATTTTATCTTGATATTTTACTTTTTTTATTTGAAATAATACTCATTTAATAATCTATCAAAATATAATTTTAATATATCTTTTATTTATAATTGTAATCTTCTAATTATATAATATAATATATTCAGATAATTCATATAGAAAAGTCAGAATATAATATTATATCAGGAAAATTCACACAGAAGATTTAAGATATAAGTGATATTATTTAAAATAGAATTCATATAAAAAACTAAATCAAAAGCAGATAAGAGATTATATTTTAAAACTTATTCTTTATTTGTATATTCATTATTTGTTAAAATTACAGAACAGATACAGCATCTTTAAATAATAAATTAATATTATATAAAATTAATAATAAGATAAATAAAT
>CAJVPS010001741.1:0-14281 GCA_910591765.1 Ambispora leptoticha | reverse complement strand
ATTAATATAAAAATTATATAGTAAATAATTTAATTACTAAATTTTGAATCTTAATATTTTTATAACTATTGATTCAATTTTTATAAAATTTAAAATATATATTTATCAAATTTAAAGTAACTTACTTGTATAATTTAAAGTTCTAATCTTGCAAATTGATAGTAATAATATTTAAAATATCTTTTTTTTTAAAAAAAATTTTTATTTTAGTTTTTTTTAGTAAAGTAATACTTTATTTCTTATTAAATTAAAGTATAATAGAATAATTAAAATAATATAAAAAGTTAATTTAAATTATTCTTTGCTTAATATAAAAAAATTATAAAAATTGGTTAAAATTTAAATAATTTTTATTAGAAGCAATTATTAATTTTCATATTAGTGTATCAATCTTTTTGCACTGGCTCATATATAATAAATATTATATATTAATATAATATTATTTTTATTAATAAATATAATAATTAGATTAATATAATATAAAATTAAAAGATTGAAAATTATTATTTTCTTTATTAAATTAAGATTTATTACAAATTATTTTTTATTTAAAATTTATTTAACTTTATTTTTTAATTTTAAATTTAATTATAATTTAAAATAATATTGAAATATATAAATTTTTTTATTATTTAGATTATATAATTTTTAAAGAAAAATATAAAAAATATAAATTTTTATATAATTTAATAAATTTAATTTATATATATTAAGAGAAATAATATTAATAATAATAGAGATTTTATTAGTTAATTATATAAGAAACTAATTTGAATTATAATATAATAAGAGTTAAGTAATAATAAAAGAAAAGCTATATATATAAATAAAAATTTATATATATTATAGTTAGAGCTCTTTATAGTTATATTTTTTATAGTTATTCTTTTTAAGTTTCTTAATTATTAATTATTATAATTAAAAAAACTTTTATAATTATTCATTTTTTCTTCTCAAGTATGATAATTATAAAGAACTTAGATTATATTATATATCAAAATACAGATCTGTTATATTCAAATCACAAAAATAAATAGAATTATTATTTTTTGAACTCTGAGCATTCACTGAATTTCTAGACTTTTCTAGCTAAGTTCTTCTCAAAGTAATGGCTCTGACAGCTCAGCATATTCAGAAGGTCTCACGAATTACAAAATTATTAATCTTGCGAATTGCTATTACATATACATGTATTACTAAACATAAAACAGTAATTCTGTAAATATTATTATGTGGATAATAATTTACATGATGAAATTTCTGCAACAGTGTATTACTATACATTCTACAAATATTGTTTTTGCTAACTGATGAAAAAAATAATTTTGGTTAGCATTAAGAAATTAAATTACAATTCAGGCCAAATATGCAAATTACAATACAAACTTCGACCAGCATTATCCGAAGCATGTTAAAAAGCATGATCTAATTAAAAAAGTTTGGTCTATACTCATAATTAAAACCAAATCATGTGACTCTATAATAAAACCCTTCAAAAATTCAAATTATTGCGATATATTTTAAAATTCATCAAAAAAAGATTTATTACGATTTATTTTTTAAAAAATTTTTGCAGGTCAATGGCATCTGATTTAACGAAAATAAAGAAGAGAATAAGAACTAGCAAAATATAATAAAAATTATAAAATACAATAACACTACTTTAATGCATCTCTAAATACATCACTCCTAAATATGCATATTTTAATTAGTTGTAATAACTGGGGCTTAGTCTCAGTGCATACTATTAAGAAAATTTAACATATTTTTTTATATTATAAGCAGAACTTTATTTGATTCTTTTTAAGTACATGTAACAATTAATCTAATAATTAGATATTTAATCATCCGCACACTTAATTATTTTTAGTATATGTACATTGTTTGGATCATTTGATACATATTCTGACTGTCCGGTATATTATTTGGACCATTTCGTAAGTGAATATAATTTTAGCTCATCGCTTCGAAACATAGATCAAAACATGTACCAAAAATCAATGTATATATAGACATGCTTTGAATCTTAATCAAGACAAGATAAAAAAGTAATTGAAACGATTACCTCTTGGTATCAACTTCGAGTTCTTTTATCGTGCTAATCGAAATTTCGTCTCGTGACTACGGGAAACTTTTCGTCGACTTAAAGAACTCTATTGTTTAAATCTCCTTAATTCGCAGCATGATCCTCTTTGACCCTTTCAGATCTCCCCATATTATATTAAATTTAAATGCTCACCTTAACATCAACAGTAACCATAGTTTCTTTAGAAATCCAGTTAGAGAGACCTCCTACAAATCACATTATATATTCTGTAATTGCAGAAACTGGACTCCTTAAATTGATGTGAGAAATTTTTAAATAAGTCACAAGCAAAGTATACATTTTCATACGTGTATAAAATTAGTTATATAAGCGAGAAGGTTTTTTCTTTCTGAAAAAAGCCTTCAAAATGGCGTTTATAATTGCAATTTATATTTTATTAGTTTCTTTAGTTATTTTATTATTATCGTTATACTGGCTAAAGGGAAGTTCTAATGAATTTCCAGGTCCAACTCCTCTACCTATTATTGGAAATTTACATCAACTTGGACACTCGATGCACAAGAATTTTACAAAAATGTCTAAAACTTACGGACCGATTTTTAAAGTACGTTTGGGACAACTTACTTGGATAGTTATTAATGACCATAAGATAGCAAAGGATTTATTTGTCATACGTGGTGCTACCTTTTCTTTGCGCACGGTATTTGATATTATTATTTGTTTACTTAAGAAAAAGCAATGGCTCTAAAATAATTTTTCATGATAAAAGAGAGCTGCTCTAGCTGATATTATTTTTCGTGGTTATAAAAGTGTGACTGTTAGTCCGGTAACTTTTATTTCTTTTTTAATGATTAATTATCTAGCATAAGATGCTTATTAAAGTTTATGTAGAATTACAACTGGTGGAAAACAATGAGAGCGATTGAATCGCAGGCAATTCACCTTCATCAAATAGAAAACGTGTATTTTTCAATAATAACCGATAGCGTAAAAAGATTTTTACAACAATTGCATTTGAAGTCTAGAGATGATAATATAGCTCAAAATCCTATCGTTGATATTAGACTTTGTATAACTAAAATAATAACGACGATCGTGTTTGGTGAATTAGCTAATGATCCTGTTATTTTAGAACGTTCTTCGATTTATGTAAGAAAACTTATAGGATTTGCAGATTATAAAAGTCATCTACTCTTAATATTTCCGTGGCTAAGATATTTTGGTCTTCAGAAAACCCTCGAGAGAGAAGCACGACAACTAGTCGCAGAAAGGGAAGAATTCTATAATGGTCTATTACAACAAATCAAGAATCGAATGGCTGAAAAAGGGCCAGATTCAGAAACTTGTATTGCTGCCGAAATTTTAAAATCTGTTACAGTCGACCCATCGTTCGTTGCCTCTCCATATTTACACGAATTTGAAAAAGATGAAAAGAAAAAATATATCTTTGATAAGTATGATGTGCTGACTGTTTGTGAGGATTTAATGCTTGCGGGAATTTCCACAACAAACGGTGCTTTATGTTGGGTTTTTGCTACTTTAGCCAATCATCCTCAAGTACAACGTAAAATTCAACAAGAATTAGATAGAGTAGTTGGTAAAGGAAGGTTCTATACTATGGATCATGATGCAGATTTACATTATTTGAAAGCTACCATAAAAGAAAATTTACGATTTAGGTAAGAAGTTTTTCTTTTACTCATTTTTACTTAACATTAAATATTAAGTTTAATATTAGAGATTTAACAAAAATTTTAATAAACAGGACAGTTTTAAATTTAAGTATACCACATTGCAGCTCTCAGGATGAAACTTATGATGGGTACTATATTCCCGCAAATACTGGAATCGTAATCAATTTTAATGCGATCCATACTAATCCTGAACTTTATGATGAACCTCATGAGTTTCGTCCTGAGCGATATTTGGATGACAATGGACAGTTAATGAAATACAATGAAATTCTTGATCCATGGGTAATTATTGATTATAAATTCCGTTTATTATAAATGATTAATCTATAATATTCTTTGCTTTAAAGTCATTTAGTCGTGGACGCCGGGCGTGTTTTGGAATTAACTTGGCCTACCGTATGTTATTTACAGTTGTAGGCCATACATTAGCAATATTTGATCTTGAATTAGAAAAAGACTTATCTACTAACGAACCGATAAAGATTGATCTTGATGCGGGAAGAGGCCACGACTTCGATTATCTTCCACCAGAGTACAAGTTAATTTTTAAAGTTCGTGAAGGAGTTGACGTTGAAACAGCTTTAAATTTTAGCAAAGTATGATAAATAAAATCATATGTTTTCACATGTGTTTGATTTAATTTTTGAATGACCTACGCGTTTTCGTGATAGAATGTACGAAATTTAGGATTATAGGTATGCTATGTTGTGTATCGGTTAAGAGATATTGCACAATTTTCAGGTGTTCAATATATGTTTTCATCATTATTTCCGCGTGTATATATCTATTTTCCTTAATGCAATCGATTTATTGAACTATCTGAAGTTCGCGTGATACTTTTAGCTCCAACTATAAATCCTTCAAACTAAACAAATAGTTTTCGCATGAGATAATGTAGGTGGTAGCCTCGCGATTACAACATTGCTCGCAATACGTGATGCCGGTCACCAATGTCAGCCGGTTTTATCTGATTTTCACCATGTCTCATTGGGATACATCATATACTAATTAATCAAAACTATGTCAGGTACCATAGTAAAAATTACTGTAATAATGATTGATTAACGTTAATTTTATTATATCGATATATGATAGCATAAACTAACACTATAAAGTAATTTAATTTTATTTTATTATTAAATTTGAGTTAAATTCAATGTCAAAGTGTATTTGCACATGATTGCTGATTACAATTAAAATTTAACGACATAAAAATCTCTTTAAAAGATTATCTGCGGCTTGTTCTTGCTGTATATCTGATCGAGAAACTTTTGAAATAGAATCTTGTTGATATGTTAATCTCTTTTTCGAATATTTTTTAATTATTCACCAGTTACTTAAATTTCGTCTATTTTTTACCGAAAGATACATTTTAGACTGTTGAGTAGAATCGGTCATGTTTGAATGGGGTTTTTAAGTCCCACTTGTTGAGGATTAGGCGTATTCGAGTTTCAAAAAGGTTCAGAGTTAAAACCAGCATAAAAATTGATGATAAAATTTATTATGAAATAAGATAAAAACTTTTTCTTTGAGTAACGGTTTTAAATTTTTTCTAACAAAAGCCGATTTACTTTTTAGCTTAGAAATATGTATCACTAACAAAAGCAAAGCTCTTCCTAATATAAAACATCTAACTAATTAAATATTTTACACCGTAATTCCCTTTTGTTACAGTACATTAATTGCTTTCTTCAAAATTTGCTAGAAAAAAAAGGTTAATAAATAAATGAACTATTTTCGTTTTATCTTGGACTATTAATCATTAATCAATTTATACATAAAATCTGTACTATTAATTTTTAATATGGTACCTAACATGACGCACCCCAATGTCTCATGCCATCTGTAACAAAAATGTGACTCGAGCAATTATATTCCTGAATATTTGTATGCGCATCAAACCATCACCCCGTTTAGATGCAAAATTCTTTAAAGAGTTGAATCCGAAAATACATTTCCATCCTAGTTATAGAATGGTAAAGAACAGGGAACTAAAGCAAAAGCAGGGTAGGCACATCGGGACAAACGAATGACAGTCATCCCGTAGATGCAGTATATTATATTAAAGGAAATCTGATCAATATCATTATTGCCAGTGGCAGTGGGGTCTGTCAGAAATGTAATATCCCATCAGTATTTAAAGAAAATAGGGTGACGAATTGATGTACCCTTGAAATGTATCATCACCAGAATTAACGCGGCAGTAGAACAACAATTAAGGAAGTTCATGCACTAGAAATCGAACTAATAATAACAAATATGAGTTAATGTAGTAGTAATAGAGCAAGGAAATATGATTTAATCTTGGGCATACTTGACTTTTTTTCAGGCAGTTCGGCCAGCTTAGCTTCGAGCAGAATGACAAATATTGAAGTTTCTGTTACCCGCACCAAAGTCTGAAGTAATGATCTGTTGAAATTAAATAAAATCATAATTATCACCGATCACTTGAAATTTTCTTCATGAATCCCAGGAAAAATTTGGTTTGAATTTTAAAAAATTTATTTGGATAACACGAAAAATTTGGATAATACGATCTTATTTGAATATTAATTTTTTTCTTTGATGCAATTAAAATACATAACATTAAATGTTTTTAAAGATTCTTGACTTAAATTTTGGCGATTGTCTACTAAAATATTGTTATAAGCTGAAAAATTTCTTTCAACAGAACAAGAAGAAATAGGTAACCAAATACAATCTAAAGCTATATTACTTAAAAGAGGAAAATTAAATGTAATATTATTCCGAAAAATATGAAGTTGATAAATCTAAATTACAATAAAAAGACCATTCTTGAAGAAGAGCAATCGAAGGATTAGTTAATTCAGGAATATCAAAAACATATTTTTGAATGTCACATTTATTAATGCTTAATTGAAGAAAACGAGGATCAAAAAGAGGTCGGGAAGAATGAGAATTAAATGATCAAGGAATTTTTTTGTGCAGAATTAAAAGCAGAATGAAAAACAGAATTAAAACAGAAGAATCAGGATAATATTAAATTATTGAAGTAATACGATGTCCAAAATCACGAATAGACTACTAATTGAAAGAAAAATATCTAATTGTTCAATACGTTTTTCTACAAAGGGAAAAAGATCACATTCACACTGAAAAAATTTAAATTCAAAATAAAATTATGTCGAATAAATGCCAAGTAAATTTCAATATAAGCATTATTATTATAATTATTAAAAATAATATTAATAATATCAACTACTTTCACTTCTTTGTAAAAATCCTCATATATAATTCAAATAATCATAAATATAAAAAGCCATCTTAAACCAAGAATTCCATCTAGTTGTATTTGATAAAATTATAAATCGCAAAGTTAATGTTGCATTAGTAGATTCTTCAGCCAAAAATTCTTGAATTCCATGTCGAGTTAAGTAATTCATATAACGATCACGTCGATTTTTTGAATAAATGAATATTTTTTTATTATTTTACTAATAAATTTTACGATATCAAACTGTATAACCGAAATTCATGCTTCACTAAATAAATAGATAAACAAAAGTTAATTGATTTATTATTACTTTTTTATTTTTTAATTAAATATTTACTTATTAAATTTAATATATGTGCAAGACGAGTATTATGTTAAGTTGTGATATTATTGGATGTAAAATCTCTATAATATTTCTTCATCTACGTGGCTGAGTCAGATAAAAAGAGTCACGGAGCTGAGAAAGAAATAGACCAAAATTCAAATTACTAATTGTCCAATAATGATATATTAACAGTTTGTAAATAATCAACAGATATAAGCTTTGTTGAATTGCGATAGTTGAACAAAATATTATCAACACTACAAACTTGAGAATCAGTAATTTCATCAATAATAATGGCTACAGGCTTTTCTTTAAATTTAGTCTGTAATGCTTGAAGATGTTTGTCAAATATATTAGGTAAATAACTACAGCGCGAAGTATCAGTAGCGGGAATAGCACCATCTTCACAACAATAAGTTTTTAAAATGGATAAAATTTATTTACTTTCTCCAAAAGGAATATTGGCATTAACCCCGTGCCTTAAATACAATGCGAGCAAAAAGATAGTTATCGAATTGTTCAAAAAGATTTACAAAACTTGGTTCGTAACACTACACTGAATATATTTACTTCCGAAAAGTTGTTTAGCCACAAAAAGCGCAACAACCTTAGAGATAATTTCTTTTTAGTTTTTTATAATGTATCATTGTAAAAAGTACATGTGGTATTCAAAAATATATGCGGACCTTATAAACCATCCGAAGGCGCAACTTTTAAGACCTGAAATACTTCGTATTCATCAATGTGAAATGGTCCATCCACATTACGTATCCGAAGTTCATAACTTTCCCGCTTACAATAAGCGCTCTTTGGATTCAGTATACCACCAATTCTCAAATCGCTCATACCAAAACTCAAAAATCCAAAAGAAATATCCGTAACAGCTCGTTCCCAACAATTCAACAGAACTCGACTTAGAACATGCTTTATGGGAGCATGCGTTTTTTTCATTGTTGATCCTCGATTTTTAATACCATCAATGTTAGAATACTCGTCATCCAAATTGCCGCTGAATTCACGATCAACTCGAAAAGAAAAGATAAATGAATCTTTCGTGGCAATATATTTGTTAGGTTGTTTGCTTGTCATTGTGGGTGTATAGCCGCCAACCACTTCCCCAGTACCCGAAACTTTTGCTACAATTATCATGGGAACATCTAAGAGTTCTTGTCGAAGAATTTTCAGGGAAAAATTCTCTCGACTTGCTCGAAAAACTAGTTTGAATCGATATGGACTACATACTTTTCCAGTTGTCGTGTAGTCACGATGGTCAATCCAACTAGCGATAAGACTGCTATGATGGCTCGTGATAATTTCAGAGCATAGTCTTGCACGTGGTGGTAATAAATTACTGGACAACTTGAATACATTAGTAGAGTAGTATTCAGAAAGTTCCTCTCGAAGTTTGCCTGGTAATAAGGTCTCTTTGTTTAAAAGGTGACGTTTAGGAATATCAGAAAACCGAATATGTGGTAAAAACGGCGCAAGAGTGTTTGCCAATTCTAAGTAGTCTTCTTTTTGAAAATCAGAGAATCCTTTATTCTTTAACGTTGGTGTATTCATTAATCCCCATTCAATTACATGCTGCCAGATATCTTGTTCATCAAGGCAAATTTCTTCCTGTTGCAATATCGAAACGAGTACAGATTCTTGGACTGAGAAAAATTCATCAGAGGCAAAAAATTTTTCGGGCGCATATGTCACAATGTTTATACAGTATTCTTGTAGCTCTTTTGCAGTGTCAAGTTTAAATGCCAAATCTAGCACTTTGTAGAGATTTTGTCGTAACCAGGCCGGTTTTTGTGTAATAAGAAAATTTTGAGCATAGGAAAAAAGTTCTTCAAGCACTAATTCGTCTGCCGTCGTTAAAAGTCCAAGCATATTTGTGTTTTCGGTGATTGTTATACTGCCACTATATATATAACTAACATAATTATTGAAATTTAATTAAGTAGATTTAAAACGAAAAAGAATTTAATAAAATATGTTAATACCTTAGAATCAACTCAAAAATATCTGGCAATGTATTTGGCAATGTTAAAATAAATTTATCATGTTCTTTTTTCGCCCAATCACTCGACAGCGCTGCACGAAAATACGAGCATCGTGCACGCAGGATAGCCGAATGTGCCTCAAACATCTTCGCACCCATATTTTCAATCGCAGTCCCAACTTTAATTATCACATTATAATCATCCGTATTTTTAAGAAAATTAGAAAAATCAGAAGAAAGGTTATTAAAGAAGGTTGAAGTAATATTCATTGGTTTTTATCGGTTTTTGTGTAGTTGGTCTCATATGTATTAGTATTGTATGTACATGTACATGTTCATGTATTGTCCAAAATAAATGTTGCACGACAGATTAACATGTTGTAAATGTAAAACAATACAAATACATGATCATGTACATGTAAAATCTTGGATTGAAACATTTCACTTTCATATCAAAATGGGCATGTAATAATATTGGATTACATCTGAATCATGATAAATGTTTCTATTGAGAGGTTTTACTGTTTGAAATTTAGTTTCTATTAAAAAAATTAACGAAAATCTACATTGATATTGATACAGTATTAGAATAAACTGTGAGTTCAAAATTTATTTCAAAAATATTTATCATCAATATGTATAATTTGCTTATGACTTAATTAAAAGTTTCTCACATCGAGTTAGTTAAAATAACTTTCAAATAAATTTAAAAGAATTATATATAATAATAAAAACTTTTATTTTAAATAAAAATAAAAAATTTTATTAAAAATTATACAGATTGTTTAATTATCATTAATAAAAAAATCAAATAATTTATCCATCGAGTTGGGGAGTCCAGTATTCTGCAATTGTAGAAGATGTATGGTTTATGATGTGATTTGTGGTAGGGTTTCTCTAACTGGATTTCTAAAGAAATTATGCCAATAACTACGGTTACTGCTGATGTTAATGTGATTATTTAAATTTAATATAATATGGGGAAGATTTGAAAGGGCAAGAGGATCATGTTACAAATTAAGGAGATTTTAACAATTGCGATAGAGTTCTTTAAGTCGACGAAAATTTCCCAAAGTCACGAGGCGGAATTTCGATTGAGATTTCTTAGCACGATAAAAGCGACAAAACCCGAAATCGATAATACAAGCAAAGAGGAAATGTTTTTCAATTACTTATAATTTGACTAAGATTCAAGATATTAAATGTTTTGATCTATGTTTTGGAGCAATGGGCTAAAAACTATATCGAAAACCATGTATGAGATTATCAAACAATCATCATGTTGTTGTTTGAAAATTGGTATCCATTAAGAGATCCACAAAAAAAATAATATCATGAGGGACAGGAAATAGTCCTTCTCGAAGCATTTCTTTTTTCAAGTTTCCATCATAAATACTGTATCTTGAAATCTTCTACATAATTAGATCGATACAAAAGTTGAAGAACATGTGCTGGATCAGCAAACTGCAAATTCTAGGAAAATATGCAGCATGTTTTTGAGTCTTAGCGTTATAATATAATGCATTTCATATAGTACAGTGATTATTTTCAGTAGATGCAAGGCAAGAATTAATACACATATCAATGGACTTAATATTAATGTTTACCAATTGTTGTAATTTCTTTTTTGCAAGATAAAGACTTTGTAATGTACAATATTCAAAATGGCATCAAAATCATTAACCATTGTTCGAAAATCACGGGACTTCTCATTTTCGCGATCACGGACTATTTGAACACGGGATTTTTCATTGCGACTATTGATGATAACAAAGTTCAAATTTAAATTCAGAAAATCAACTATACAAGTTTTTTCATTAACAACGAACAACAAACGCTCTATCGGCAGAATCAAATTAAACGATTAATTAACTTTTTTATAAAATAAAGACAATATTGTTCTTAACATTTTTATTAACTAATGAAAGTTGGTTTAAAATATTTAGTTTACGTACATAAGTAGCAAGTCTGCACAATTTTAACTTTTTATTAAAGAGAAGTCAAACAAACATTAATTCTGGAAACACGAAAATTGCTATTTGTCATCATATGAGTTGATAACAAAAATTACATTGTAAAATATATTTAAATATTCAATTTCTGCAAATCTTCACATCCTGAGGTTTCTCTTCATTGTACTCATAATTTTTGTCTTTCTAGTCTAGCGCACTCTATTTAGCACCTTATTATTATTTAGAAAATTTTTTATTTAACAATTAGTATCGGCACTGCTGACTTGAAAATACATGTAGAAAAGAGAAAAAAAGCCTTGATCGACAAATAGAAATCGAAAACCTTAATAAAAAAAATCTATCTTGGGAACAATCAATTCAACAACATCCGTACCCTGGGGAGCGAAAAATTCGACGACGTCTGTACCCTGGAGAACGAAAAATTCGACGGCGTCTGTACCCTGGGAAACGAAACATTCGACGACGTCTGTATCCTGGAAAGCGAATAACTTGAGATGGTTCTACGAATAATGTTTCAACTTCTTTATATGGGTTGATTTTAATTTCTTTGATTTCTGCTTTGTCATTTTTTAGGACAAGTTCATGAGACGAAATGATTCCTTTTTTCAATTGTTTATTAGGGTAATCCTTGAATGCGGCTGAACTTTCACTCGTTACCAATATTATAAAAAAATGTAAAAAAAATAAAAAGAGTTTTGAAACCATTTTTTTATTGTCTTTGCTGTGGATATTGTAGAAATTATTTTATTCTTAGAATATTAAATTCTATTACTTTTATAAGTTTCATGACGGGCGCTTAATTTCAAAAATGTTACGCACTGTTACATGTACAGTACATGTATATCAAATTAGATTTCTAATTTGATCATTTCCAAGGGCTTATAAAAGTGATTAAACAGCATAAAATCATGGTATATCAGTCTACAACAGGAGGTTAAAAGTCTGATCCGGTCCGACTCAATTCCAGAATAGAGTTTTTAATAATAAGTCGGTCCAAAGTCTGAATTTTGTGTATGCATGCACATGAATAAAATCTTTTGAAAACATTTATTCGAACATGTGAACATTGGGGCACTGTCCCAAAAGTCAGGAATAAGAATCAATCCGGACCCATGCTGAGTCAACTCAAAAGAACAATTCAAGTGTGCTTTTTAACATCTCTACAGGACAAGTTTCATTATTACAATTAGCCAAAATTATAATTTTTTATATTCCATATATTATAACTTGAAAAATAAATGACAATCTGAACTAACTTAATTCTCTCAAGCCATACTGGGTATGTACAATTAAAAGATAGATATACATGTAATTGTTAAAGTTTTCAAAATTTGACTTTCATACTAAAAAGCATGATTAAATGTGGAAAAATGAACTCTGCTGGAGATATTTTTTAGAGAATTTATAACATAAACTTGAATAATCCAGCGAACATAACACTGACAAATACATATAATGCGAATATTCGTAACCACGTGGATGCTTAAGCAAAGTACCGTAAATCATCAATTTTAAGCACCACCTGCGTTTTTAGTGGTTAATATATTTTTTTATAAGTAAAAGCTATAATAAACTAATCTTTATGATTATTTGAAACCCCCCCCAATTAGTATCATTTGGCTAAAAATGATCATTTTCACGGTGCTAAATATGTATTGACCATAATTTTCAATCAATTATACATGTACGTTGACATTGCCAAAGCTGCAAACCTGTTTCAATATCAACTCCTTCACGTACTTTAAAAATTATTTTGTATTCTAGCGGAACATAATCTATATCATGACCTTTTCCCACATTGAGATTAATCTTTGTTAACTCATTAGTAACCGAGTTTTTTTCCAATTCAAAATCAAATACTGCTAATGTGTGACCTATAAAATGTAAATATATTACAGTTGATTCCTACGCATGCCCGGCGTCCATGACTAAAGGTCAATTAAGAAAAGTTTATTATAGGTTTATTATTTATAAATGTACATAATAATCATAATTTATATTCAATAATTACCCATGGATCAAGAATCTCTTCGTAATTCTTTAAAGGTCCATCGTCATCCAAATATCACTCAGGACGAAACTCATCTGGTTCATCATAAAGTTGAATATTAGGGTGGATCGCATTGAAATTGATTACAATTCCAGGATTTGCGGGAATATAGTAATCATTATAAGTTTTATCCTGAGGACAGCAATATGGTATACTTATAACTGTCTTGTTTATTAAAATTTATGTTAAATTTACAGTTTTTCTTAAAAGTAAAAATAAAACTTCTTACCTAAATCGTAAACCTTCCTTTACTGTAGCTCTTAATAATGCAAGTCTGCAAAATGATCCATAGTGTAAAACTTTCCTTTGCCAACTACTCGATTCAATTCCAGTTGAATTTTACATTGTACTTTAGGATGATTGGCTAAAGTAGCAAAAAGCCAAACTTGATGTGGAGCTTCCATCATACATTAAATCGTTACAAATAGTCAGCACATCATAATTATCAAAAAATATATTTTCCATCTTCGTCTTTTTCAAATTCGTGTGTATATTGGAGAGGCGACGAATGATGGATCGACTGTAAAATTTCGACAGCAACACAAGTTCTGAATCTGATCCGCATTTGATCATTCAATCTTTGATTTGTTGTAATAGACCATTAGAGAATTCATCCATTAAGAAAAATTGACACTATGTGTGACAAATACATCTTTTGCTATCATATGATCATTAATAACAATCCAAGAAAGTCTGATACATTGGTAACTCAATTTGATGCAAATTTCCAATAATTGGTAAATGAGTTGGATCTGAAATCTCAATAAAACTTAAACTGGATATTTTATTTTTGATTATATTCAATAAATATTTATTAATCATATAAAATTTTAAACATATGGGTTGGTGCAAAAAGATTTGTACCTCAGATAAATATTAATGAATTATTTTTCAAAATAAAATTTTAATTCTGTCTTATTTAATTAAGTTATTAGGTATTAGGATTTATTTAAATGTAAAAATT
>CAJVPS010001740.1:0-14282 GCA_910591765.1 Ambispora leptoticha | reverse complement strand
GGAAGCAAATGGAGAAGTGATAATTCTAGTAGACTGTCTCGACGTCGAAAAATTATCAAGGAAGTTAAACGAAGAATGGAGGAATTTGGCAACGATGAGCGAATAGCCATTGGATCTCTTGAGACGATGCGAGCGGGGAAATCTATTAATTATTTACTCGATAAATTATCCGGAAGAAAACAATAGCATCGTTGATTTCTTTCTTTAATATCGGTCGTGACGATGGACTGTTCGTTCTTTGAATTTCTACTTGTATTATAACAACATTTTATTTCCTGTAAAAAATTATTAATTTTCATATAAAATTAGCGTTTAATTACGCGATATACTTTATAATAACATGAATATGTTCTTTGATAAAATATTGCCTATTTTTTTCATCGTTAGAAGCTCTTCAGAGTCCTGGAGGGTGAGACTAATTAATTCGTCGTCGCAGTCGTCACAAATATTAGTCTTCCATATTTTCCTTTATATAAGTCGGCGGATTTTGAGTTTTGATGGCGATCTCACATTTTCCGATCCAAAACCAATAATAAAGTTTTTAGGTCAAATTTTTTGTAATTAAATAGAATCCTTGCCAATTCATCGAGCTTATTGAACTCAGGTGCCTTCTTGATAGCATTTTTTGAATTCATCAACGGTTTTTTTCTACTAATCTTAACAGGAAAAGCATGATTTGCGGCGGGAATCTTTAATCAAGCAAAAAAGTTATTGCCTTATACATAATCAATCCAGTTAAGTCGAAATGGCTTATCTCTGATATATAGTGCTATGTCTACTGGGACTATCAACAGTGTGGAGAGAGAGAGAGAGAGAGAGAGAGTGAGTGAGTGAGTGAGTGAGTGAGTGATTATACAGGAGGTGATTCTTTTAACACTCTAGAGAGATTTTTTCTTAACACTCCAATTCATTTGATTTAGGGCTAAAGCCAAGCTCACCCACGATCGATTTTTTTGATCCCTGATCTCGTTTCTACAATCGGCAAAGAATCCCATCAGGGCGATCACCACCAAGTGATGATTTTTATTTTTCCACATTTTTCCATTATACAGTGATCTTGCGATTTGATTGGTTTACCTCGTAAAAATGCGTATTACCTTCATGTAATCCATCCAATAAGGGTACGAAACAAATATTTGACCGCATAATTTAATATTTTGTGTTTATTTATGCGCATCAAAGACAACGGACCTGTTCTCAAAGAGCATTATCCGATGAAGTATACATTAAACAAGAATCACGGGAAGAATTGCTATATCATCAGACAGCGCAATCGTCCTTTTCGTCTTCTAGACTGACATCTGTGCTATCAGCTCAAAATGTTTCACGCACACCTCGAACAGATATGAATCTTCCTTCTTAAGTACCGCTCATTACTGCTCCTACTGCCTCTATTAATAAAGATGTACTTTTGAATATTCTTCTCCAATGCTTGCAGATATTTCTATCAAGTTTGGATCATGAGAACACAATATTCATTAATTTTTTCTATTTATGACTTCTTTTTCAATTGTAAATCAAGTGTTATTTTTTGAAACATCATATTTTCTCAAATTAATTAATATTATATTATGAGAAGAGATCAAATTATTTTAAAGAATCTTCAGATAAGCTTTTGCACAGATTTTTATTATTAATATTATAAAATGGCTTGGAATATCTTTTTTAATTTATTATATATATATCTATTTTTTCCTTGATTATTAAGAGTTTATTAATTTCTCAAACAGTGATAAATTTTCATTTTTGCTAGCTTTTTATACTTGGCAAGAGATCATTTTTCTATTATTAGATTATAAAGCATTTTTCACAACTTACTTAATACTTATAATTTCAATAAAAATTATTTTTTTTCTTGTCAAAGATAATTAACTGATATAATAGATATTATATTTATATTTAAAAAATAAAAAATTAGAATTAATAATAACAAAATATGATTTATATATTTATATTATTATATATATATATATATAATAAATATTACTTTATATAGTAATTATATATATTAAATAAATAATTTATCAAGTATTTTATTTTAAATTATCTTGCTTAGTATTACTAAAAATAATATTTAACTTTTAAAAAATAATAAATAATACAAGATTTATTATTTAATAATATAATGTAAGATTATTTTATTAATGATTATAAATACAGTAATGGTCAAAAGTATCTGACCTCTTATAACTTTTTATAATAAAAATTTTTTGGTTTAAACTTTTTAAAATAATTAAAATTACTGTATTAAAATTTATATATTTATATTACATGAAATAACAAAAATTTAATATATTTAATAAACCAGTTGTTAAAAATTAAATTTTAAATTTTGTATTAAATTATTTTTTTTATATACATATATAATAAAATTTAATAAATTTTAATTTTAATTTCTCAATATCTTTCTTATTAAATTATATCAAATTTTTTATTACTAATATAAAAATGCTTAAAATTTAATATATTAAATTTTAAGAAATTTTAATTTAAAATTTATTAATATAATTATTTTTTATTGCATTTGATTGATATTTTTTTATTAATGTAAAAAATTAATTTTAAAATTCAGCTCTCATTTAAATTTTGCTATAATAATTAAAATATATTAAAAAAAACTCATAGGATCTAGATTTATATTATATTATCTATACTAAAAATTTCAAGATAATTAATCTTTAATTTAAAAAGTTACAGGGGGTAGGATACTTTTAACCACTACTATAAGATAAAATATGATATGAATAAGTTTTAATTTTATAATTTATAATTGTTTTTATTATTTAAAAGTATTCAGATCTGAAGGTAAAAGTACAGAACAGATAGATCATATTTATAAAAAGAAATAAATACAAAATATGAATAAATTAATAATAATTTCTAATTAAAATATATATGAATTGAACAGAATTAATTAACTTAATTCACATCTTCAAAGAACAACTAATTATAATCCAATAATTAATAATGATATAAATAATAATATAAATATAATAATAAGAAAAATGAATAAAATTATAAAGAAATATTAATAATAAAAATAATTAAAAATATTAATAGTCTAAATTAATAATTGTGATATACATGATAATTATCTAAGTAACAATATGCTAAATCTAAATGTATTAAATACATAATGATCATCTATATATTCAGAATGAAAATGATCTTCTTAAAAATATAATACAAAGCTAATTTGTTATACAGATAACATAAAATAAAGATCTAAGCTAAAAGAAATCTAAAGGAAGATAACCTAATCAAAATTGTTACATTAAGTTAGAATCAATATTATCTCATGATTCTTTAATCTATTATGCAATAGTTATATATAATAATTTTTGAATATATTTAACTGGTATTAATTAATAAATTATACAGTTCTGATAGAAAAAACTGATAATAATAATTATATACTTAAAAAATTAATTGTGTAATATTTTATTAGGTAATGTGATTTGATTTTTTGTGTATATTTTCTTTATTATACAGGCTAATCTGATAAAAAACCTGAATATAACAATAATTATTCTGATTAAAATAATGTTATAATACCATGTGAATTTCCCCTTGCAAAATGCTATTCATTAGTAAAAGAGTTATGAAAGAATAAAATACAAGAAGTCAAAATATTATATAAAATTATCAGATTTTCTATTAGAATACTATTTAGGTAGGCTGTCCAGCTATCTAAAATAGAAGATTTGAAACAAAAAAGTTAATTAGATCATCCAAAATGTATAAATTCAGAAAAATAATGATTTCTTGGTCAAATCATGAAATTATATCCTCATATAACAAGTCTTAAAATTATCAAAATTATTAACAAAACCTACCTATATCTTAATATAGCTGCTTGGACAGTTTGAGAAAATCTCTAGAAGCTTGGTTACCAAGTTTATGTTCTCTGTATCATCCCATTTCTCACTAAAATTACCAAGATATACTGATTTGCTTGAGTAATAGATTATGAATATGAAAAATAGGAAAATATTATTTTTTTTGATAAAACTTCTTTCTAAATGTTTCACAATACTACTCTTGTTCATTATAAGATTGGTGAAAGAAAACCAGTTCATGAGATCATCAAACACTCTTTTAAAGTTCATGTGTGGAGGGCTTTTTGTGCATGAGAAATTATCAGATTTCACATGTTTACTGAAAATATAGATAGTAAATTGTATTGTAAAATTCTATATAAAAATCTTTTTAAACAAGCTAATCAAATTCTTGGAAGATCATGAGTGTTTTAATAAGATAATGATTCTAAATATATGGTCAAGCAAATGATCTCTCTTCTTGAAAATCAATATTCACATATTCTCAATTAGTCATCATATTTACCAGATCTAAATCTTATAGAGAATCTGTACTCAATTATAAAGTAAGGAGTGGAAAGAAAGATAAATAAAATGATTAGTAAAAAAAAATTGGTTATACAGGAGAATTTTAAGAAATTTATTAAGAGTAAATGGAAAAAGATTGATTATAATACATGTTTTAATTTAGTGATTAGTATAGAAACTCAATTAAAATTAGTAATTAAAAATGATAGTAGAAAAATTAAATATTAGTAATTTATATTATGAAATATATAATAATGAGTTACTTATATTTTAAATTTGAAGCAATAAAAATAAAAATTGATAGAGTAAATAAAATTTAATTTACTGCTAGTTTTTTCTATTAGAACTGTATTAGTTATTCATTTATTATAATAATTATATATCTAATAAATTAAAATTTTAATAAATATATTTTACATAATAATAATATGATAAAAAAATCAATTTATCTTTTATTTGAAACTTTTATTAATAGTAATATCTAGTAATTAAAGTTTATTAGTTAATCTATCTGGAATAATTATAAAATAAGTATTATTTTTTTTAAAATTTTATTTAACTAATTTAATCAAATGTTTTTGAAATAAATTTAAACTAAGAAAAAATTTTGAAGTTTTCATCTTATTATGTTTAATCCAAATAGTATTAATTTAATGATTTATCTCTTATTTATTATATTATTCTTTCTTATTAGCTCAGATAATAACTTCTTAAGAAAAGTTTTTATATGAGATATTTTTAATTTGAAAATACATACAAAAGAAAGTTTTATATTATTAGCAAGATATTTAAGAATTATGATAAAACAAGCTTTTTTATGTTCTATTATTTGAATACTAACTGTTTTAATATTATATTATTCAAGAGTTATTAAACAAGAAAGATAAAAATATAATGATATTTCATCTATATTTCTAATATATTTTATTAGAAACTCATTTTGACAATATTTAAGTAAAATAAAGCTTAAAAATTTACTTTATTTTTTGATAAGATTTTTAGAAAGATATTATAGAATAATTATATAATAATAATTTGAAAGAATATGACAATATAAAAATTTACTTAATCATCAATCAGAGAATTTGAAATTAATAATATTAGAATAAAAATTTTTTAAATTCATTGATTTAAGAAATTAATTTTGTTTTTTAAATCATTATATTTCATATTATAGTATTTTATCTATTATATAGTTTTACAATCTATCTAATAAGTTTTTGTTCAAGTAATAAATATTATACTTGATAATCATGATTAAGTATTAAAGTATAAGATATAATCTCAAATAATTCTTTTTTTTTTACTTCTTTATTTATAAACTTGCTTAGATTTAATACCAAATTATTTAATTATTCTTCACATATTATTGATATATTTCAAGTATAGTAACTAGTAATAGGAGCTGCAACTAGCTGTAACTCTGTTATAATTTTCTGATTAACTACTATAAGTTATAACTAGTTGAGAAGTTATCTTTAATAATAACCTCTTTCTATTATTAACTTTTCAGAAATTAATATCTCTTTATTAGCAATATTAACTCTGGTCCTGAATTTTATTAATATATATTCTTTTTTAAATATTAACTTTTAATATTATCTCTTCTTGATATTATTATTAATATAAATTCAAGTTTCTATATATATAATATATTCTTTCAAATATTAACTTTCATATAATAATTTTTTATTATTTTAAAAATTACTTTATTTTTTTATTTTGATAAATAATACTTGTTTTATTATCTTGATTACTTTTATAATATTTTTAAAAATTCTTTTAGTAATCTCATAACTTTTATTTATATATTAATCTTTATATAATAATATGATTTTTATATCTCTTTTCCTTTCTCTCTACTAATACTATAAATTTATATCTTTTTTGCTTCAATAAAACTGGTAAGTTATAAGAATATTTTAGTATTTATATTTTTGTCTTCTTTGTGTAATATAAATCTGTCTTTGATTCACCTCTGATAATATAATTATTTTTTTTCATACTCTTATAGCACTCACTATCTTGAATGAATATAAATTATACTTTTCTTTTCTGATTATTATTATTAATTAGCATCTTTAATAATATAAATTCATATTTGTTATATCTATTATAGCTATTATTAGCTTTGTTACTATTGTAACTATTATTTTCTTTATTATTATTATTATTTTATAGACTTTATTACTATTATAATATCATTATCTATATATAATATAAACAAAAAATAGAACAATTACAGAAAAGATAAATATAGTTGATCTTAAAGTCCAAGCAAGAAATATATCAATAAAGCAAGTAAATCTAAGCCTTACTATTAATCAACTTATCAAGAGATATAATTATAATAAAAGTATAGTTTCAAAGATTTTAAAAATAAAAATAAAATAAATATTGATATAACTGATATAATCTCAAGCAAAAAAAAGACTAATCAGTTAATCAAATTTGAAAAATTAAAAATGACTTTAACTATTTGAATGTGATAGATTCTTTTAAAAAATATAATCTTAACTGATGAATTTATATAACTTCAGACAAAGAAATTTATAAGATTATTAAATATTTCAGAAAATAACTTCAAAGTAAATAATAGTTAACTCAACAAATTCAAAAAGTAATATAATATTTAATGATTCAAGATTCAAGAGGAATCAGAAAGTATCCTAATTGAGCTTCTTTTCAGATATAGGCAGAAATTAGTTAATTATTCAAATAATATAGATCAGAAGATATTTATAATACTGATGAAACTAGTTTCTTTTTTCAGATAATATCTGATTAGATACTTGCAATACAGACTATCAAAGAAAAAAAAACAAGAAGTAAATTATTATTCTGCTTTATATAAATATAACTAGTATAAATAAACTTAAAATATTATTTATTAAGAAGTTAGTAAAATCACAATACTTCAAGAATATCTCAAAGAAAAATCTTGATATTAAATATAAAGTGAATAAAAAGACTTGGATAAAAAATAATATTTTTAAGTGTTAGATAAAATCTTTCAATAATATCTTCTAGTGAATCATAGACAAATTTTATTTCTAGTAGATAATGCTACCTCTCATACAGTTAAAGAAAAATCAGAGCATGTCAAAATTCATTTTCTGCCATTTAATATAATTACCTATTTATAATCATATGATATTAATATAATTAACTTCTTTAAAGTTCACTACCATAAATTATATCTTTAGTATATTTTAGAAGTAATAAATATTAGAGAAGAAATATCTCATTTAAATATCAAGAAAGCAATTAATTTCACTATAAAAGTATGAGAAAATGTAACTTCTTAGATAATCATTAATTACTGGTAGAAAACTCATATAATATCAGTAGATAATAAGGTTAATCAAATTTGATTACATATAATAAAGAGAATACAAGACTTAAAGCAAATATTCAAGAACTTATTTCCAATATTCTTATTAATTAAGTATTAGTAATGATAGCTAATAACTATATTAACTTTGATGATTTGCTTCAGATGAAAGAAGTTGTTATTAATGAGAAAGTTATTATCAAAGAAATCTTCTAATCATCTGGTTCTGAAGATGATGCAGATAATGATGTTAAAGTTGAGAAGATTCCCCATGCCATTGTGTTAGCATAATGTAAATTGCTTTTATAATATGTCAAATAATATGATCTGATAACATTTATACAGGAGCTGGACTTGCCAAGATTGTGGAGTTTGTTACAATATATTTAAGAAGAAATAATCAAGATGAAGCAGCAAAAACAATTGACTGATTTTTTTTAAGTTTGAGATTCAGATCAAAATGAAGGAAATATAAAATAGTTTTTAGTAACAGAAATTTATTTTTGGGCAGGAATAAAATATAAGATAGCATTCTATTTTAGGCTGATAAAAGCATCCATTTTAGGCCAAAAATATCAAACAGAGTCCATTTTAGAGATTAAATAAAAATAAAGCCATTGAACAACGTGACAATAAATTTACTAATATTAATGTCTACTTTTAGTTCAATATATAGTTTTTATTCAATCAATAAATGATCAATAAATCAATCCTAACCTTAATCCCAACCCTCTTGGTTATCAATCCTTCTATATATCAACCAAATCGTCTGGTCCCGTGAGGTTGATAATAGAGAGGGGCCACTGTAATGAATAACCATGAGTTTTTCATGAGCGCACCAACTGCGACAGATTTTTTTTGTAGCGCGAGATTGTTTTAGGGGTTTGTTTCTATATAAAGACATTTTTTTGAAATTTGAAGTCAAAAATTTTACGTGTCAAATATGAATAAAAGTGAAAAATTGAAAATTGCATCAATGCAATATGCGCGATAAAAGAATGTGTTTGATCGAAGTACAAACACGCAGGTCACATTTACATTTGCAATGCTCCTCGGAAAAATAAATCTCTAGCAATTTCTTTGGGGATACAACTCACGGATCTACCCCCCATCAATACAAAATATCCCCCCTACTTGAGTACCCCGGGTACTAAAATGGATATTGGAAATACTCGGATACATCGGTCAGCAGTTTACGGTATATTGCCTAAGTTTAATATATAAATAATTGAATATAATATTAACTCTCCATTACTATAGTAGTTGAAAAAAAAGTTTCAATCAAATTCTTTCCAAAGTTAATTTATTACATAATAATATTAATACATGTGCTCAAAGTTTCTATTCGTTTAGAATATTTGATAATATATTGTAGTATAAGAACTAGGACAATTCGATTCATATTTTGTTTTATTTGCTTGGAATTGTTTTATCCAATACAATAATTGATGAAAATTTTAATTAAAATATTTAATATTAAATCATATTGTTGCATGATTATAAATAAACAAAAATTAAGAATCAATAAAAATAAATTGCTTTTCTAAAAATCAAAAAAAAATCGAATTTATAGAATTAAGTCAAAAATTTGAGTATATACTTTCAAACTCAAAAGTCTCAACCAGCTCCCCTGCTCGATCGTGATTATTCTCATGAGCTTTTTGATACCATTTTAAAGCCATATCAAGATCTTTTTGAATTCCGAATCCATGTTGATAACATTCAGCAACTTTGAATTGAGAGATATTCAATCCGGATTCAGCGGATCTTAAATACCATTCAAATGCCTTTTTTTCATTTCGATTTATTCCATTTCCTTCAAAATAACATGTTGCAAGAAAATGCTGAGCATATTGAGTATGAAAACTATCTGATTCTGCTGATTTCTTGAAACATGAAAACGCTTTCTGCAGATCTCTATCAGTACCCTCTCCATAATAATAACTTCTACCAAGTGCGAATATATCTATTTCATTACTATCATCCTTTGATAATTTTGAAAACAATTCAAATGCTTTTTCTTCATCTCGTTGTATTCCACAACCGATTCGATAACAGTTACCGAGGTTAAATTGTCCATAGATATTTCCACCCTCTGCTGATTTCAAATACCACTCGAATGCTTTTTTCTCATCAATTTGTGTTCCAATTCCATTTTGATAACACCAACCAAGATTGCATTGTCCATAAGTATTTCCACCCTCTGCTGATGTCAAATACCATTCGAATGCTTTTTTCTCATCTTTTGGTGTTCCGATTCCATTACTATAACACCAACCAAGATTACGTTGTCCATTAGTATTTCCACTCTCCGCTGATTTCAAAAACCACTCGAATGCTTTTTTCTCATCTCTTTGTGTTCCAATTCCATTACGATAACACCAACCAAGGTTAAATTGTCCATCAATACTTCTACCCTCCGCCGATTTCAAATACCACTCGAATGCTTTTTTCTCATCTTTTTGTGTTCCAATTCCATATTGATAACACCAACCAAGGTTAAATTGTCCATCAATACTTCACCCTCCGCCGATTTCAAATACCACCCGAATGCTTTTTTCTCATCTTTTTGTGTTCAATTCCATTTACATTACAATCACCAAGGATACATTGTCCATCAATGCTTCCACCCTCTGCTGATTTCAAATACCATTCGAATGCTTTTTTCTCATCTTTTTGTGTTCCAATTCCATTTTCATAACACCAACCAAGTTTACATTGTCCATTAACACTTCCACCCTCCGCCGATTCCAAATACCACTCGAACGCTTTTTCTTATCTTTCTGTGTTCCGATTCCATTTTCATAACACCAACCAAGATTGCATTGTCCAATAATGCTTCCACCCTCTGCTGATGTCAAATACCACTCGAATGCTTTTTTCTCATCTTTTGGTGTTCCGATTCCATTACTATAACACCAACCAAGATTACGTTGTCCATTAGTATTTCCACTCTCCGCTGATTTCAAATACCACTCGAATGCTTTTTTCTTATCTTTTTGTGTTCCAATTCCATTTTGATAACACCAACCAAGAACAAATTGTCCATAAATACTTCCACCCTCCGCTGATTTCAAATACCACTCGAATGCTTTTTTCTCATCTCTCTGTGTTCCAATTCCATTTTGATAACACCAACCAAGAACCAATTGTCCATAAATACTTCCACCCCCCGCTGATTTCAAATACCATTCGAATGCTTTTTTCTCATCTCTCTGTGTTCCAATTCCATTTTGATAACACAAACCAAGAATACATTGTCCATCAATGCTTCCACCCTCCGCTGATTTCAAATACCACTCGAATGCTTTTTTCTCATCTCTCTGTGTTCCAATTCCATTTTGATAACACCAACCAAGAACCAATTGTCCATAAATACTTCCACCCTCCGCTATTTTCAAATACCACTCGAATGCTTTTTTCTCATCTCTCTGTGTTCCAATTCCATTTCTATAACACCAACCAAGAATACATAGTCCATCAATGCTTCCACCCTCTGCTGATGTCAAATACCACTCGAACGCTTTTTTCTCATCTTTTGGTGTTCCGATTCCATTTCTATAACACCAACCAAGATTACGTTGTCCATTAGTATTCCACTCTCCGCTGATTTCAAATACCATTCGAATGCTTTTTTCTCATCTTTTTGTGTTCCAATTCCATTACGATAACACCAACCAAGGTTAAATTGTCCATCAATACTTCCACCCTCCGCCGATTTCAAATACCACTCGAATGCTTTTTTCTCATCTTTTTGTGTTCCAATTCCAATTCCATAACACAAACCAAGTTTACATTGTCCATCAATGCTTCCACCCTCCGCCGATTTCAAATACCACTCGAATGCTTTTTTCTCATCTCTCTGTGTTCCAATTCCATTTTGATAACATAGACCAAGACAAGATTGTCCATCAACGCTTCCACCCTCCGCCGATTTCAAATACCACTCGAATGCTTTTTTCTTATCTCTCTGTGTTCCAATTCCATTTTGATAACACAGACCAAGACAAGATTGTCCATCAATACTTCCACCCTCTGCCGATTTCAAATACCACTCGAATGCTTTTTTCTCATCTCTCTGTGTTCCAATTCCATTTTGATAACACAGACCAAGACAAGATTGTCCATCAATGCTTCCACCCTCCGCCGATTTCAAATACCACTCGAATGCTTTTTTCTCATCTTTTTGTGTTCCACAACCAATTTGATAACACAAACCAAGAATACATTGTCCATCAATGCTTCCACCCTCTGCTGATTTCAAATACCATTCGAATGCTTTTTTCTCATCGCTCTGTGTTCCAATTCCATTTTGATAATACAGACCAAGACAATATTGTCCATCAATGCTTCCACCCTCCGCCGATTTTAAATACCACTCGAATGCTTTTTTCTGATTTTTTTGTGTTCCAATTCCATTTCTATAACACCAACCAAGATTACATTGTCCATCAATACTTCCACCCTCTGCCGATTTCAAATACCACTCGAATGCTTTTTTCTTATCTCTCTGTGTTCCAATTCCATTTTGATAACACCAACCAAGATTACATTGTCCATTAGGACTTCCACCATTTGCTGATTTCAAATACCACTCGAATGTTTTTCTCTCATCTTTTTGTGTTCCAATTCCATTTTGATAACAATATCCAAGGCAATATTGTCCTCTAGAATCTCCGCCCCTCGCTGAATTTAAATACCATTTATATGCCTTTTTATTGTCATTTTGAATTCCTATACTATTTTGATAACAGAAACCAAGAATACAATTGATTCGGGCATCTCCGTTTTCAGCTAATTTCAAATATTTTACTATCTTTTTTATCACTAATTTTTTTGAATTGTTGATAATGAATCAAAAGGTCTTTTAAGCAATTATTATTTTTGGTATATAACTCTTCATAAATTAAATAAATAAGTCGAGGCTCATTAATTAATGCTATTTCCAAGTGATTCATCTTTATAAGTAGATAGCAAGATAGACTGTAATGAAGTTTTTCTTAGGTTATCAATTTCATTTTGGCTTATATCTTGTTGGACTATTGATTTTATTCTTATAGCTATTTTGTTTTAATTCTTTATTTTCAGAAGAAATGATTCGTCGGAATATGGCTGATAATCCCTTGTGAAGCTTTGAATCATATTCATCGTTGTTTTTGATTTCTGTTTTAGATGTTAACGTTTTTAATAAAGTCACTGTTTTCCTAAGCATATTGTTTTTTCAAGTTTATTGAATTAAGGTATTTAACACTTTCTAGAGAAGTCCAATTTATTTTTATTTTGATTATTGAGTATAGTGAGATATGATAACTATTGACTTGATGATTTAAAAATTTTGGTTTTGTTGTAATTATTTTGATATTAACTGTATCGAAAACGCTTTAAAAATTTAAACGTCTGCTGAGAAATTCTGTTTTATTTTATATGAATTACTGTAACGATCTGGGAGGTTAGTGAGATTCTAAAAGGAATGCATAAACTCAGTCAAATGGACATTTATCAATCAAAACCAATATTTTTAATTTAACTAACCACATTCATTTCATAATTTGTGAAAATAGCCTCACATAACTCATAGGACATCCACTACGCAATGCCAAGATTATTGCATTATTAATTTGACATACATTATTACGCGAGTGTTCATGTATAGCACCAATCAACATAAAACATACTAAGAAACTTCGTGTTATCAAACTTTGAGTTATTTGTAGGTGTTTCAGATACCTACGCACCATTTCAAATTGACAAATGTGCGCTATTCAAAGCAAAGAGTTGATTTTCTGCTTTCAAAAATTTTTTATATTAGATAAAATTAAGGTAATGATTACAGGTAGTCTAGTAATTATTAACGCTAAATAATTGATCGAGGTCGGAATCTATAATTCTATTATGTACGTAAATCTATCGATATGTTATATGTGTGCGCGTAATCGGAATGCCCGTGGGTGTTATTTTGAAACTATGTATGCTACTTTTAAAAAGGTACGATTTTCAAAATAGAGCCTCCAAAAACATTATTTAACAAAATATGCTATACATTAGTTTGAAGCATTTTATAGATCATTCTTCAAAGTCGTACTTATCGATGAAAATTTCACAGCTGTTGTTTATCAAAAATTTTCTACTCATTTAGTAAAAAGTTTAATATACACCAGGATTTGCAAGTACATGTACCAATAAATTATCACTATAAATAAAAATAACAGTTAATCAAGATGCTATTTTATATTGAGATAACCACAAATATTATTATAGCTTATACGAAGTAATTCTTAATAAACACATTAGTATATAAAGTTTAGTTTCTTCATTAAAAAAGGGAAATAGAAATTTATCATTAAAGTCATATCGTATATCAAGCCATTGCTATATAGCGATAGGGTGACTGTATTCTGTATTCTGCATATCGATACATAACGATAACGATAATAACGATAATATATCGATATATATTTTCATTTAAAAAGTTCAACAATATGCATGTATAACAATTTATAATAAGGAATTAAAAAGATAACTTGAATGTACACTCACTGGACAAAAGTTTGGAATCGGGGGTGATCGACATAAATAAAGGGGTGAGTTGCATCGTTATTTGT
>CAJVPS010001739.1:0-14286 GCA_910591765.1 Ambispora leptoticha | reverse complement strand
TATTTATCTTATTATTAATTTTATGTAACATTAATTTATTATTTAAAGATGCTATATCTATTCTGTAATTTTAATAACAATTAACATAAGAATAAAGAATAAGTTTTAAATATAATCTCTTGTTTGTTTTTGATTTAGTTTTTTGTGTGAATTTTATTTCAAATAATATTACTTATATCTTGAATCTTCTGTGTGAATTTTCTTGATATAATATTATATTTTAATTTTTTTATGTGAATTATCCAAATATATTACAATACATAACAGAAAGGTTATACTAATTAATATATTTTTTAAAATTAATATCATAATATTTTATAATAAAAAATATAAAAAATAATAGAAAGACTTAAAATTAGTCAAGAATTTATAAAGTAATTAGAAAAATAACTAATTAAATAAGAAGTAATTTAATCTAAAATATGTAAATTAATTAAGTATTTATTTAAATAAAATATTTAAATAAATAGAAAATAATAAATAAAAAAAAGAAAGAATAAAAAAATCAAGAAAATAATTAATTAAATAAGTTATTAAAAATAATTTAATTTAAAGAATTATATAAATTAATTAAAAATTCATTCAGATAAAATATCTAAATAAATGATGAAAAGAGAAAAAAAAATAAAAAATGAAAAAAAGAAGAAATAAGAATTTATATAGAAAAAAATTACTTTTTTTTCTACTAAATTTATTATTATATTATTATTAATTATATATAATATATAATTAATAATAAGTTATATACTAGTATATAAATATTAAATTATATATTATAATAAAATAAAATTATATAATATATATATAAAAAAAATTTAAAATTCATTTTAATCTGAATTTATTTTAATTTATTATATTTATTAAAATATGTTATTACTATTATACTTATATTAAAATTATATAAATAAGAAAATAATCTTAATAATATAAGATAATTTTATTTTTTTATACTTATATATTAAATACTTTATATAAATTTAATTTTTCTATTTTAGAGAATATTTTTATTATTACTTTTTTTATATATTATTAATAATATATTTAAAAAAAATATTTTTTATATTTTTAAAATATAAAAAAAGTTTATAATTTTATAAACTAATTAATATTAAAATAAATATTTAAAAAAATCAAAATAAAAAATTTTTATATTATTATTTATAAGAATATTTTCTTTAATTATTATAATTAAATAAAATATTAAGTATTTAATATATAAATAATTTAATTAAAGAAAAATAAATATATTTATTTTATAATATTTTTTAATTTAAAGCAAAATTTTTTATTTTAATATATATTTTTTAAATTTTTTTAAGAAAATTATTCTAATTATATATAAAATTAATTAATTTTATTAATTAAGTAATTTTTATTTATTTATATCTAATTTAGAATTAATATAATTAGTAAAAATTTTTGTATTAATTTTATAATTAGAATAACTTTTTCAGAAAAATTTAAAAAATCTGAAAAATATATATTAAACTATAACTTATGAACTTTATTTTAATATAAAAATAAAAATTATAAAGTTTAATATAAAAAGAAAATTTCAATTTTTACTATATTTTATTAATAAAATTGATCTTTTAATTTCATAATTATGAGAATCACTATATATATAATAATAATCAAAAATAATTTATAAAAGATTAATTTTATAATAAAAGTTAAAATTTTCTTTCTATATTAAAATTTATAATTTTATTAAGAAATAATTTTTATTTTATATCAAAATAAAATTTATAAATTATAATTTAATATATATATTATTAAAAAAAATGCAATTAAAATAACTATTTAGAAAAAATCTAAAAAATCTGAAAAAACTATATGTTAAACTATAACATGAAATTTATTTTGATATATTATTTCTTAATAAAATTATAAACTTTAATATAGAGAGAAACTTCAATTTTTACTAATAAAAATTGATTTCCTGATGCAGTCACTGTAAGTTGATCTTATTTTTTTTAATTACTATTACAAATAATAATATAAATAGTAAAAAAATTAAAAATATTAATATTAATTTTTTTATTATTCTTTGCACTTAATTATATAATTAATAAATTTATTAACTAATATTTATTTTATTATTAAACAACTTATCTATTATTATTTTCCGAGTTGTTTTACTTTGTTCAATTTTTCTAGATCATCAAAGACTCGGTCTTTTTTGCAACCAAAGCAAGGTCTGAAGCAGCGATCTCTCATATCAAACAATCTTTTAGAATGTGCATTTTTCTTGTGAAATTCGAGGCATCTTGGAATAAAAATTGTTAATATGAAGTCTTGAATATGGGAAAGGTCTTATATAAATTGCAAGGCGAAATCACAAGGCCTTAATAATTATCTTTAAGGCTTTCGCTTGCTGATTGATCTGGTCGAATTTAAAAAATTGATAATCATCAATGTCGAGATATTCGTGTTCCGTTTCTTAAGTGAACTACTAATTTACAAGTTCGCTTTGCTCAATTCAAATTTCTCTTATTTGAGGCACGATAAACTATTTTCGACATGAGCAAACAGATTTTATTCATTTTTTTCTTAGTTATATTAATATTTGTGTCTGCAGATTCAAAGACTCCTCCGAAAAATTTGCAAATTGGTGATAAAAATGTTATTTTGTCCCAATTAGAAAAACGGCATTTATTCATTTCTTTTTAATGCGCAGGTGTTAAACATCGTATTCCTGATGGTAAATGCACAAAAAGGGCAAAAGACGGGTAACAATCAAATTATCTGCTTTTAAAATAAAATAAACCACATGGTCCTAACATGATGATTTTTACTAGCGACTCTTTATCCGTCCATTACACTGGAACATTATTTACAGATGGCACAAAATTTGATTCTAGTATCGATCGTGGTACTCCTTTTACATTTACATTAGGTATCGCAAAAAAAATTTCAACAAAAATTGTTATAGTTATCATTGAGAATTTTGTTTCTAACAAATGATTTTATAATTATCTTTGTAATTGAATTGGATCCGCCGTGTAAAGGAACCGGACAAGTCATTAAAGGTCATTATTCTATTAAATTCTTATTACTTTAAATATGTTTATATTAAATATTGTTGAATTTAATTTTCGAAGGCTGGGATCAAGGCCTGCGAGGGTAAGTAAATAGGGTATAAATTATTATAGCTCGAATTTTTATTGTCGTTTTTGCTCTCTTGGCAATCTTTAATTCCAATTTCAAAAATAAACATAATAGAATGTGCATAGGCGAAAAGCGAAAGCTAATCATACCTTCTGACTTGGCGTATGGAGAGAGAGGAAGTCCTCCCATTATTCCTGGTATAACATGTCAATTCATTTATTCATCATCCATTGGATTATTTGTTGAAAATCCAGTTTCTTTACTTTTGAATTTTTTATATTTTTATTTTAGAAAATGCTGCTTTGGTTTTCGATGTTGAGTTGGTTGAGATTTCGAATAATAGGGTTGAATTATAAAAACAAAATATAATTCCCGGTTTCTTGTCGATAAGGGGATATTTATTGAAGATATCTAAAATAGTTTTTGATGTTTTATTTATACATATTTATTTTACAGGTAAAAACTTTGCATGACTGTTCAAATATGAATAGTTTGCATTTGTCATTCACCACTGGAATCATTCACAAATCTTATATACACTTATCTCGAGCGCCCAAACGTTTGCTCAGTACATCTTGAAGCGTGAACTAGTGAACTGTAAACTACCGGAAATAATTTTTATTCAAATTTATTATCAAAAAAAAAAATTTTATTTAATACTGAACAAAATGTTAGCATTTAATTTGATTTCAACTTGAATTCAAATTTAAGTCTTAATTTTTATAATTATAAAATTCTTCATAAGAATTAAAGCTTTATTAATTTAGCTAATTCAAATAAAAAGATTTAATATAAAAATAGTTTATAAATTTGTAATTCTTAATGCACTTTGAATATAGTTGTAATTCTGAATCCATATCTTCAGATCAAATTTTTAACATAATAAATTACTAGGTTTAATTTTTTTAACTTAATTTGGTACTGTTTTAAAAAAATTTAATATTTAATGAAAATTTTGTTTACAAAATCAAACTCTAAAACAAGTTAGAGAAAGCAAGAAAGTTAAAATAAAGTACAAAAGAGAGAATATAACGTAAATGATAATAATCAAAATTAAAGGAGATTAGAGAAAAAGTCCTGAAATAATTCACAAATCTGAGAACATTACATTCATCCATCATCATAATCACTATCATCGTCACTATCAACATCTTGTGGAAGCACATTTACACCAAGTCGCCCCATAATGTTTCCCGCTGGCCCAGGCAATCCGCCTTGTGCTTTGAAACTTGCGAGTAAATTCGTGACTGTGTTTAATTCTATATTCACGGGAGCGAAAGTTTCGTCATCTTCCTCCTCATTCTTATCACTTCTACCTTTTTCTTTGTCTTTATTAGATCCTGAAAGATAATTTTGAACATCTTTTGGACCTCGTACAAAAGATTTTGCCACTTTTGTGGATGCTAATTCGATGTCCATTACATCCATATATGATTCGATACTGGTGTCATCATCTATACTTGTGGTTGTTTTTTCTGTGTCGGTGATGAATGAAGTGTTATTGTTATCGGGTTTAATACTATTGAATAATGGCGTTGTGGTGATTGTTGTAGGCGGTTGATTGCTAACGGCTAAGTTTAATTTAAAAATTAATAAGCGTTAACGATAAATTGACGCTTAATATGTATAAAGATGCATACGTTGATTCGTCTGGTTTGTCTTTTTGAGCTTATCATTTACCATTTTTCGATACTCGTCATTGGTTATACCTGACAATCATAATAACAAATATTAATGCTAAGAAATATATATATATCTCACATATCTATATAAGCTTACCGAGTGTCCGTCTCAATGTATTTAAGAATTCCGACGGATCTAACGATATATCTTTATCTTCTGAGTCATCAATCGAGCTTCCCCCTTCTTCAGAGTCGTTATTGTTATCTTCATCCGAAGAATATTCGCTTTTTTTTTAAAAAAAGATTAAATAAAAAATTTGATTTTGCCAGTTTAGATTATTGATGTGGCCTTTATACATACTCTAAAAATTCTGCGCCCATCAATCCCGGTTTCTCAAAATCAACAAACTTCTCAAATTCCTCGACTGTTTTATTTAGATATGTTATATTCTCAAAGTTTTCGTCAGCATCCTTCTTTTTCTATTAGGATATGCATAAAACAGCCTACTTTAGAATATTTAAATATTTTTACGCGAGATTATGGACAATACGAACTTCTTTTGCGTCAACATCAAAATTATTATTTTCTTTGATATCTCTTTCCATCGTATTGACCATGCTTTCAAAATCTCGAAAATCGATATTCATCCATGCATCGTCGTCCTCGCGTTCATTATTGACAGAAGCCAGAACCTCGTCAGATTCCATCGGTAATTCCATTATTTCGTTTATTTGGTCTAGTGGAGACAAAGATTCATGCTCGTATTGGTCTTGACTAATAACAACCGTAAAGGACATAAAATTCAAAATGAAAACAGTGATCGTAAATGATTATAGAAATACTAAAAAAATCATTCAAACCTGGACAACATCCTTTGGATACGATCTTTGAGGTACTGTTGTTTTGCAAACGCGTAAAGCTCTCTGTATAATTGTGAGCCTGGTAATTCGCCTCGATAGTATCCGCGTTTGATTAGATTCTCTTGATATATGTGCCAGTCTGGGTCCAAGTCAAATGGATATGTCTAATGAAATTAATAATTCGCGTATTATATTTTTTTCTCATTATATTAAAAATTTTACGAAATAGAAAGTACCTCAACATTGCCGAATACTCGAGTACGCAAAGGTGCTATTGAATTCGCGTAATAGCTATCGTTACACAAAATTTCGAATCCACAAGCCTAATTTAATTATTATTCCATAGTTCCGTATATAAATAGTTCTTTCAAAAAATATGATCACGACGATGATGATGATGATGATAAAAAATAAAACAAACCAATTTCATCCCAAGTTCAGCCGCTTTGTATGCTTTAGCGTTCTCCGATGGTGTCGGCAATTTAAACGGCTTTGGCGGATGAAATCGTTGGTTAACGAGTTGTGCATATAGCGTTTTGGTCATTTTCACGATTGTTGTGATGGATGTGGATGGTGGGAATCTTTCCATTTTGTAACATGCCTTTTTTTGTTATTTTGCATAGTATAGCCTAATTAAACAATTAAAAATTAAATAAACGATAAAAAATAATTTCCACTTACTTTCATTGCTAATGGATCACGCGTATAAAATGCTTCAACGGCAGCGGCGACAAGCTGTGGTCTATGATACAGAATATGAGCAATAGCTTTCGGGATGTGAGCACGAGCATAATGGATAGATTGGGTGGCTTTTTGTGGATACCTATCATCGTATTAATATAGAAAATACATTATCCATCACAAATAAAATTCTTCATTCGCTTAAATTCACTCGAAACGTTCAAAAAAAGCAAAGCATACTCTGCTATCCTACTAAACACAATTTTTTGTATCGCCTCATCAGCCTTTGTTATTTGTGGATTATTCCGTACTATATTCGCGCCTTCTTCAAGGCACAATTTACTCTTGAAAGTCTCATTGACAGGAATTATGTGTAGATTTCCTTGGTATATGAAGACCTAATAAATTAACACAATTAAATAACGAGTAATTCGTGGATAAAATTTTTATACATACTCTGTTTTGGTCGTTACTAGGGTCCAACCAATTCGGAAGCTGCAACGCCGATTCAATAAGTAGAAACTCGCCATCATTATCTGATACGCTGAATAAGTAATGAAGGCCAAAATCCAATTAATTTTAGAATAAAAACACGACTCAGCAAGTTGAATTCAGCCCACAAATAATCAGAATTCATATCTATCAACCAACTACCACACGTACCGAATCACCACATCACTGAATTTCAGGCTGATCTTTTGCAATAAAGACACGATAAACCATTCATCTTCGATGCAATCGCCAAAACGCGTTTGACCAGTTAAGAAATAGTATGGTAGTTGATCTGAAATTTGTTTAAAATCAAGTGATTTATATGGGAAATTAACAGTATTCAAGTCATTAAACCTCCAATTTCTTCAAAACCACACTTGTCATTTACGGGATACCATGAAAACGGATTACAATACCTGCTGCTCTTTCTTCCTTCCTAGCAATTCTCAACTGAAATGGATCTTTTTGCCACAAATAGTTTTTAAGAAACGGTTGTAGTTCAGATAATATTATTGTATTTGTCTCTTGAAGATACTTGTATTGTTGCTGTTCCTGTTCTTTTTGCTCTTGAGAAAAAGACTCGGGAAACGTAAAATACAAAGAATAATAAACACAGTCTTCGGACACTGCTGGAGGTTGTGAAAAATAGGAATCCATTTTATTACTTTTTTTAGATTATCTGGTGTTACCATGAATATTGATTGTCGCACATTTCTATATTTATTATAAAGATAGCTATCGTATAATATATCACTCTGTTATCGCCATTTGATCTTTAACCAACCAATGAATATAGCAAAATACAAAATAAACATTATATTATTTCTGCTATCCAGCAGCAGAAGGTTTCGCGGGCAGTGAATACCGCGGACGTTGATTTCTTCGAGTATTACGGTCTTGATCTCGTGATCGATTCCGTTTTAGGTTATTTCGATCTTTACGTACACGGGAATGATCAGACTCTTGGTCAACGTATGATGATCGTCGACCATCTTCATGTTTGTGTTTTCTTCGGTCATATTCATGAGAGTCTTCATATGTGGGAAGACTAATGAAATAATTTAGTGATTAGTATGTTCATGTATACATAATAAGAATTCGAATGGAGGTTTACTTACTCTTTCGGGTCCGAAGGCATTGGATCAGTCCAGAAATAGTCATGGTCAAGTGCACCAAAAGCTGTTAAACGTTTAGCAGGATTGAGAACTAGTAGCTTATCGAGCAAATCAGCGGCCTGTGTCCCATATCTATAATAGTTCAAGGATATTATTATGAGATTGATAAATTAAGAAATTTATAATTATATTAATTATTACATACTTTTGATATTCACTAACAACCTTCCGCTCATACACAATAGCAGGCTTTAGATCTCTACATCCGGGAAGTTTCTGCCACCCAGGCATCGACTTTTCATTCGGCGATCCACATAACTTGAATATAAGATCTAGTTGATCCATATCTGAACGACCTGGGAGAATTGGTGCTCCTCGCAACATCTCTGCAAATACACAACTATATTTAAATTGATTAATTAGTAACTATTTTAATTCATTAGAAATAACGACTTAAACGCGAGAATAGAAAAGTGCAATTAAAAGTAAAAAAATACTAGAATAAATACCCTACTGCCCACATATCTATTGCTGTATTATACCGTCGTTCACCGAGCAATAATTCAGGTGGCCGATACCATCGTGTGACAACACAACCTGTCAGTGATTTTTCGATCATGGGCCGCGATAAACCAAAATCTGCGATTTTTAGTATTCCTTGATTATTGATCAATAGATTGGCAGCTAATTATTCCAAATTTTTTTCAAATTAATATTTCCAATATACATACGAATAACAAAAAGCGTATAATGCGATTTCAAATGGAAAACAAAAAAAATATGAAAACAAAAAAAATATGAAAACCTTTCAAATCACGATGTAATATACGTTGCTGATGCAAATAAAATGTTCCCTCCAAAAGCTGTTTCAGATAACATTTTATCTGCGGTTGAGAAAATTTCACATTTGGATTTTCCAGTAACCCGGCTAAATCGTGATCCATATATGGAAAGACCATGTATATAGATGGTGTCGACTCGGCATCCGTTGCTTTTAAAAATTATTTAGTTAGACACAATTTTCTCTCGTTAAATAACAGGGGAATTATAAAGTCGTTCGAGCAGAATTCAACAAACGCTAAACTCTCTTTTTAGTTATAAACAATACCAACAAAATACAATATTCTTTCCCCCAAACATGATATAAACAAAATGAGTGATCTCAAATTCATACCATATTGAATAGCCATGTCGTTCAAACTTATCACGTTAGCATGATTAAGTTGCCGTAGTATTTTAATTTCGCGTATTGCAGTGATTGGGATTCCTTCTTTCTCATTGTGCATTATTATTCTTTTCAACGCGACAATTTTTCCTGTATTTTTATGCTGTCCCTTGTGTACCTCCCTTTTTTTTGGGATTTTTTAATCAAGATAAATTAATATAAAAAAAATATACCAAAAATCTCGATATTTATAGAAAAGCCAATATATACCCAAAGGTGCCTTCTCCAAGTTTATCGAGTATTATATAATCTTCAATTGAAGAACATCCAGCAAACTGATGACCTCTAGAAAAATATTCAATTAATTTAGTAAATTCGTGAATTTCACTTTAAATCCCTCAAACTATAACACGTTGCCAATATTTACGGATATTCCGTGAGCCCAGTATTCTCATATATATCCATTGGTGTACGCGGAGCATACGGAGACGGCGAGTCACTATAAGTATATGCTGGACTCTGTAAATCATTTGTTGTTGTTATTGATTTTTCATCATTTTCTAGTTTAGTTAGCGTTGCGTTGTTATCATTATTTTCTATCTTAACTAACGTGCCGTTGCTGTCTTCAGCTACTTCCAACTTCGTCTCTTCTTTGTCAATATCTTTTGGTGCAGCAGTAGCTGAAGTATTTGCTGCTGTTGTTGTTGTTGTTGTTGTTGTTGCTGTTATAGTAATGGTTGTTGTCATAGTTTGTTGCTGTTGCTCAAGCACAGTGTCTTCTGGTGGACCCCAACTAGAAACTTCACTCGGTAGCTCAGACGTCTCCTCCATTTTTACATCCTGTAGTTCTTGATCTTGCGGTTGTTCGGCTTTTACGGTGTCTGTTGGTGGGTTTGAGGCTGAAGTGATATCTGTACTTTCTTTTTTGTTTTCTCGAGTTTCATTGACAACAGATTCTGCTTCTGTTTGTTTTGTCTCTGTCTCTGCCTCATTCTCGGCAGCAAAACCCATGCTAGTTTCTTCAATATCAGTTTCAGCGTAGATTGGAATTGGTGTGAGATCGTCTGCCATTATTGTATATTGTTGGTCGAGAAGGATTCTGGTAAATTAGTAAAATTAATAGAAATCAAATTGTTATTGAATTGTATTTCGATATTTCGATTTAAAATTTCGATCATATATTTAATGTCGATATTTGTGTAATTTTAATCAGCGACTAAAAATAGTGTCTTCACCCATTCCCATTTTCGATTATCCTAAATGTGATAAAAATTCCCGTAAAATGGTTTTTTGGTAGCACGATCAAAATCTTGAAATCATTCGATATTAATTAACGTTAATATTGATATATTTTAAATCAAGCTAAAAAGGAAACAAATTATAGTTAAATACTCGCTGCGACCTTAGTTCGTATATTACACTCCAAAGCAAGCTATGGCTACCTGCAATAAACTAATAACACCAAACATGAGAAAATGTTTTGCCGCTTTATCAATTCGTTTCTATTCGGCAACGCCTGTTCGCAGACTGGCCTCTGTCGGTAATGCCATAGCTCACAACACGGTAGACCGAACAAATCCCCAACTACTTTCTTCTGCTGCGATATTTGCTAACGGACCACCACGAAACGATTGGACTCGTGAAGAAATAAAGACAATTTATGATTCTCCTATCATGGAATTGCTGTTTTATGGGGTATTACTTTATTAATACGCTGCTCTAATGGGAAAAATTTCTTTTTTGCCATACGCGCGTAATATATGACTAACGTTTAATAAAACATAAAAAAACAGGCTAAAGTTCACCGCGAAAATTTCAGTCCGCTTGAAGTACAGCAATGCACGCTACTCAGCATAAAAACAGGTGGCTGTAGTGAAGATTGTGCATACTGTCCACAGTCTTCGCGATACAAAACAGTTGTCAAAGCACAAAAGCTTTTGGAAACTGACGAGGTTTTGGTAGCAGCGAGAAAGGCAAAGGAAGCGGGTAGTACACGGTATATTATTAAGGCGCTAAAGATAAAAAAAATTTCTGGTAGGTATGCTCGAGTTCGTTATTTACGCGTTTTTTTAAATTTAGATTTTGTATGGGTGCTGCGTGGCGAGATCTTGCTGGTCGGAAATCTAATTTCAAAAAGATTTTGAGTTATGTAAAGGAAATTAAGTAGGTAGTGCTGCAATTTCATATGGTTAATTTTAAATCAACAAACAATTGATTTGTCAAATATCGTTCCTTTTTTTGGTGTAGAGCTATGAATATGGAAGTATGCTGTACATTAGGCATGCTTAACGAAGAACAAGCTAAAATGTTAAAAGAGGCTGGACTTACCGCATATAATCATAACCTGGATACATCGCGAGAATATTATCCTAAAGTATTTACATATCTATCTATATTATAAAGTCATATTATACACATTTCATTAAAAACGCGTCGATTACATAGATTATAACCACTCGTTCATACGACGAACGTCTCAACACAATATCTAATGTTCGAGACGCTGGAATATCTGTCTGTTCGGGCGGAATAATCGGGTTAGGCGAGACCCCGGATGACCGTGTCGGTATGTTGCATACCTTGGCTACCATGCCTGAACATCCTGAAAGTGTACCGATTAACGCATTGGTCGCTGTTGAAGGTACTCCACTTGGGAAACAGGAGGTTCGTATTGTGTAGATTTTGATTTGTTAAGATGGTTTGATTATAACTTTCTTTTCTACCTTGATTTTTTAATATTTAATGATTTCCAATGCAGCCTGTTTCAATATGGGAAATGATTCGCATGATTTCTACAGCAAGAATTGTCATGCCTAGATCAATGGTGAGACTTTCCGCTGGGCGTATAAGATTTTCAGAACCAGAACAGGTATAAAAACAAAAAAATTGTTAATGTCGACTATTTTATTAGTTCATTTTCTCATTCCTGCGTAAATAATCTTTAGGCTTTATGTTTTCTTGCCGGGGCAAATTCTATATTCACTGGCGATAAACTATTGACTACCTCAAATAATGACTATGATGCCGACCAGGAAATGTTTAAAACACTTGGTAAATACATAATTCGAATTATTTGTGTCAAAAATTTCAAATTATATTATTAAATGCTTATCATTTTTTTTTAGGTTTAATTCCTAAACCTGCAAATTTCAATCAAGGTTCTGCATTATCATCATCCGCAACATCATCATTAACACACGAACCAACCGAAACACATCTTTAGTTTTTTTTCTTGGTTTTTTTTTTAGTTTTAATATATAGAATATTATTATTATCTATTTGTTTTGATTTTGATTTGTACTTTAAGGGTAAACCAATCAAATCGCAAGGTACGAATTATTACTATCCTAAGCATTCGATTTGAAACGCCAGACGTCTTACCTCACCTGATTATTCGACTTTGATTCCGCATTTAGAACTTGAAATTTATTTGCGCTCTTCAAAAAAAACTATTTATACGATCTCGTAGTAAAGATTTAAGTGACTTTGACCAATTCAAATCGGCCAAAAAGTACTCTAAATCAATTAGAAATTTTTATTTCATAACAATATTAAAATTAATTTATTCTAATTTATCCAATACTTTTAAATATATTCTGAATCAATTTTGTTAATTTCAAAAAGTAATTAATAATAAAATACTAAAAATTAGAAGATTAAAATTAAAATTAAAATTATAGTTATTAATATCTTTATTAGTATTTTTCATTTATTTTCTGTAGGTTTCACTTTTTTATATTGTTAAATTAATCAAAATTAATATATTCTTAATATAATAGTGTTTAATTTTGAATTGAACAAGTTCAATCTTTTTTAAGTTGAGTTTGTCTAAAATAAAATAAGTGGTATAATTATAGTCTGTACAGACTATAATTACTTAATATGGATTATAACCCATCTAAAGATGATGACTGATTTACTTTTTTTGACACATCTTCAGGTTGGTTATAGTTTGCACTGAGAATGACAACTAATTTGCTTTTTTCAACATATCTTTGGGTTGATTATAGTCTGTACTGAGAATGATGACTGATTTGCTTTTTTTAACACATCTTCTTACCAAAGTTTCTAATGATGAGACACGTAGTGCCAAATTATTAATAATTATTAGCTTCATATAATTTATTTGATATATTAAAGTATGCTAATTTTATTTGTCAGAATTTTTGATACTAGTTAGCATTAGAAAAATGTCTCAATTCACTCATATTAATAATATGTTATCTAACTCAATTTTATTCATAATATATGTAAAAAGGTGAGTGATGTAAACTGATCATGTTATATATATGTTATCAGTATATGCTATCTGGCAATGTTATCTGTTACCAAAAAATCTTTGGTGATAACTTTAGTAATAACTTTAATAATAGATTTATTATTAAATTTTGGTTTTAAATTCTTTTTTATCTTATTCTTATATACTGTCACCAAAATCACTAAAAATAAAGTAAGAATCTAAGAAAAAATAAAACTTTACCTTATGGTATATTTAATACATATATATATTATCAATACATATATACTCATAAACTCTATACTTATAGTATATACATATGATACATATGTGATATATTCATAATAAAAAAAGAAAAAAAAAAAAGCTGGAGAAGTTCAATTTTTTTTGATAACTTTAGTGACTTTGATAACAGATATCTAGAAAGCTTTTTATAAACTCAAAATTATAAAATTTAATAAGAATTTTGTCACTAATTTTTTTTCTCATTATCATCAAAAAATTTTTAGTAATAGCTATACTATTACTGTAGTAATATAAATTTCTTTAATTTCATAATTTTTCAAATATGAAAAATTCAACCAATCAATTGATCTTTAGAAAACATGTGATTTCAAATAATATAATTGGTGTATTAGTTATGGATTTAGTTACAATTCAACAATATTTTTGTAATATTTTTATAATATTTTTGCAATATTCTAAGATCATCAATGAATAATTAGTTCCAAAATCAATAACAGTTCACAAATGATTTAATAATGGTTCAGAAATGCTTTAAAAATGGTTCAGCAATGAATTTCATTTATTTTTATTATTTATCTTTTCTTTTTAGAACATATATTTTATCTTTTCATTTTATTTCATCATTTGTATTATCATTTAATTTATCACATGTATTTTATCTCTTATTTTTATTTATTCATTTATTGATCCTTTGTCTCAAAGATTATAATTATAATCTAGAGTAGCAAACAAGTTTAGATAAAAACTTGTAAAATC
>CAJVPS010001738.1:0-14289 GCA_910591765.1 Ambispora leptoticha | reverse complement strand
AATATCTAATAAGATATAAAGAATTATTCATCTAATCAAATTGTAATATGAAGTGATTAATAATAAAATTAACTAATTTCTACTAAAAGTTCATATCACAATAATATCTAATATTAATATACAAGTTTTTAATATTTAATATTATAATTTTATACTTAGTAAATTATAACTTTATTATACCAATTTCATTATTAATTAGTATAGTAATTTCATGATATTTAACTACAATAATAAAGTAATTAATATTAATATTAATAAAGATAAATTTATATCTAGTTATAACTTATTTTATATCTCTTATTAATAATTTACTAAAATTTTATCTGATCCTAAGTTATTTATAATCTGTATTATAATAAAAGAAATATATTAAAAAGTATTAGCTTCTTGTAAAGTTACTCAACTAATTAAAAAATTTGCTAATATATTTTTTAGTTCACTACCTAATGAATTATCATTAAAATATATTATAAATCATATTATTGATTTGATATCTGACTTTGAATTACTATTTTATTCTATCTATTACTTATTTTATATTAAAATAAATATATTAAAAAAATAACTATCTAATTTACTTAATAAAAATTTTATTTATTCAAGTCTTTTATCTTTTAAAGTACTTATCTTATTTATATATAAAAAAAAAAAAACTCTTCAACTTTATATAGATTATTATATTCTAAATAAAATTATAATTAAAAATTATTATTCTTTATTTCATATAGATAAAAGATCATTTAGCTAGAGCATAATATTTTTTTAAATTGAATCTTTATTCTAGATATCACCAAATTAAAATCAAAAAAAAAGATATTTAAACAAAATATAATTTCTTATTCTATTATTTGATCTTATTAATATATTTATTACTTTTATAATTCTTATAAATAATATTTTTCATGAATATTTGGATAAATTCATCATTATCTATCTTGATAATATTTTTATATTCAGTAATACTAAAGAAGAATATCTTAATTATCTTCATATTATTCTTTTTAAACTTTATAAATATAAACTTTATGATAAATTGAAAAAATATAAGCTTGTAAAGTAATATATTAAATATTTAAATTATTTTATTTTGAATCAAGAAATTTTAATAGATTAATATAAAATTACTATTATTCATGATTAGTCTAAATTAATTAATATCTTAAAATTTTAATCATTTTTAGATCTTGCTAATTATTATAAAAAATTTGTCAAAGAATTTTCTGCAATATTTTATTATTTATAGTTTTACTTCATAATGATTATGAATATATTTAAAATAAGTCTAAATAAAAAGTATTTAATAATTTAAAATAGTATTTAATTATTATATTTATCTTAATTTTATCAAATTTTAAACTACTCTTTATCATAATAACTAATATATTTAAATTTATTATAGAAATTGTTCTTAGTCAAAATTATGAAAAAGAAGATTAATTTATCATTTATGAATTATATAAATTATTATTAACTAAGCTACAGTATAATCTTATATCTCATTTACATTAATTCTATTATATAGTTTACATATTAAATAGATAATAGATCAGAAATTATTTATATTATATTTAAAATATAAGATATGACTAGTCATCTTGAATCTGTCTAAGACTAAACTGATTCTAATAGAAAAATTAATTTACAAGATTTAATTTGCAAACTAATAACTTTTTGAGTGATTTCATTAATATTTTTTGAGATGATAGCTTGAATTAGGCATTACTAATTGAGATATTGGTTACTTGAGAAGCTATATGTATAGAAAAAGAGATCTGATTATATCTTGAAGATGATTTAAATAGGATTATGATGAAGAAGTATCTTTGGATCAGTCTTTGTGAGATATCTGTTTGTGATTTTTGTATGCTCTAGTAATTCCTAGAGATTTTTTATGCTTGTTAACTGCTTTGTAATGGATGAGTCAGATATATTTATAAAATTGCTATGATAGTCATTTGATGAATTTGACTGCTAATTTTCTTGCTGCTAATGTTGAATATTGTTGGAAGATGAAAAATTGAAGTAACTCTTTTGGTACTAATTCAATAAGTATGCTAATATTAGTAATGTTGGATGAAATAAAGTTGAATAGGATTATAAAGATTGGAGATATTTGGAGATAAGCCTGGATAATTTGCTTTAGAAGACTATTTATTGTATTATCAGAAGATGATATAGATGAATTATGTAAATTGATAGTAATTGTTAACTAATAATGACTCTCACTTTGCTGATTATCAAAGATGAGTTTGATCTTTTATCACTAAATTACATAAGTAACAAATATCACTTTTATATATATGAGATTTATGAGTTTTGAGATATTGAAGTAAGTAATATATTGTGAAATAACTTGATAAAGAAAGTGCAAATTTTAGAAACATATGTGATAATTTGATTACTATTAATTTCTTCATCTTGATTCTATACTGAAAGTGTACCAGACCAGTCAGAATTTTGTAATAAGAATTACATGATGAATTTTATTCTCAATTTAGTCTGTTACTTGTAGATACATAAATGATAAAATATTTTTTTGAGAAATATTCTCAAGTTGATATTTATTGGAATGGTCTGATTAAATATAGATATAAATTTGGTAGATAATAATTGATGATAGTTAATGAAGAGAGTATTTATACTGTAATCTTGATTTGTGAGTTGATCAGCTAAATAATTGTCTGGATTGTGGAAGTGATCTTTTACTTTATGGATCATGATATTAAGAGTTTTGTTATTAATATTATTAGCAAGAATTTTCCAGAGTGACCAGTTCAGTTATTGATATAGATAATGAGTTAATTAGAGTAATTATATTAGGATATTATTTTTGAATCCTTGTATGACTAATTAACTATCTGATAAGATAGATATGTTTGAATTCTCTGATAATATTTCTGACAGGGTACAGATAGCAAATAGTTCTGTTTTTGTTATGAATAATGAGTTGGTCAAAGAAAATTTGAAGTTAATATTAGATGGTTATGAGGTTCATGCTGCTCCTGCTAATATTATAGATGAACTGGAATTGGCTAATGATCTATCTGTATAGAAAATATTATCTGCATCTGATAGATTTAGTTATATTTTTAAATATTACCAGTTTTGATAGAGATTTAAGCTGTTGTTGAAATATGTGAAAATGTGTTAAGCTGGAATTATGTATAAGTTTGTACTGTGACCAAATTGTTTATTAATAATTATTATATCAGTTAAATTATTATAATTAGTAACTTTTTATATTAGGTTGGTGAATCACTTTGACTCATAATCCTGTTTTGTTGATTAATATTTATACTTGTACTATTTCCATGAAATAAGTTTTGTGTTATTGTATTTTGTGAGCTGAGATAGGAATAAAATATTATCTTGAGAGAGTGATTTTCTATAGGTTCTGTGATCAGACCAGTTTAGAATTTTTAAGATAAACTATCTGTAAGATGAGTGTATTATTGTTGAAGTATCATTAATGAAGGGAAAAAAAGAAATATTAAACTGATACATTAGGAGTATTATACTGGCTATTAAGTTTTTTCTAATGGGAAAGAATTCTGGAGTTGAATTGAGTAATACTGATTTTTCTATCTACTATTGATGTTAAAGTTTTTGTAGTCTGATTTGTATAGTCATACCCATAAGTATATTATTATTAAGTCAAATAAATAATTTGAAAATTTTACTTCAAGCTAAAATATCTGATAAGCTGTTGAGTATTAGTAGAGCTGGATGATATAAAATGGAATTTAGACAGTTTGAAGAGAGATTTGACTTTTGTTTAATAATTTTCTTGACTTTTTTCATTATTAATTCACAAAAAGTGATAGAGAAAACAAATAATTACATTTTATATTTGATAGCAGGAAAGAGGACTCTGTTGAAGATATAAATAGCTTGTTTATTAGTGATAAACTTTTTTTCTAGTAGTGTTATTATAGAATTTACATTAGCTTTAATTTGTTTTTGTTGGACTTTAAATTTTCTATCTGGACTAAACAGAATTTCAAGATATTTGATATAATTATTATTATGAATAATTTTGAGTTCTGAATCATCTGGATTAAAGGATAGCTTGGCTGAGTCAGCTTACTTGTTAAGGTTAATTATTATTGCTTCTGTTTTTTTTATATTGATTGTTATGTCATATATTGTGAAAAATTATTGAGCTAGCTGAAGTATTTGAATCATACTATTTTTAGATCTGGCTATCCAAATAATATCATTGACAAAAGCTAAATTAGAAATATAGATTTAGATTGAATCAGATTTGAAATATAAAAATTATATAGGTGTGTTATTAATATTATAATCATGAATAAGTTTAATAGAGTCAATCATACATAATAGAGGATCATAGAAAATATGTCAAAGTATTAGTGAGTTGACTTCTTCTTAATTTAAGTCATCTTCTACATGATATAGCTCTGTAAATTTATATTCTGTAAAAATATGATTATGTCAATTTAACTATAAGTTTTGCAGTAGTATAATAAATTTTGAATTCATCTTTATTTTATTGAGATTGAGTTTTAGGATGGACCAGCTAACAGAATTATAGACATGACACATATCTTGAAAGATACATTAAAAATCTTTTTTATTTTCTTTAGCATCTTTTATTAAGTTATTGATAATATGAAGTGGACTTGCTGTTGAGATATTTTTTAATACTGAGAAGTTATTACCTTTGAGAATATCATATTTAGAGCATAAGTTAGAGATATAACTAGTAAGAATTTAAGAAAAGAATTTTCTTACTGTATCTAAAAGTATTATAGGTCTGATAATATTCAGGTTTTCTTTTCAGTTAATCAGTTTAGAAATGAGAATAATATTTACTTATTTCTATTTATTGTGAGTATTTTGTATTTCTAAATATTTGTTAAAGAGTATGACAAGCATAAAAAGTATCTTTTATCTATAATATTATCAAAAGGAGTTTTTGATATCATTTGGGCCAGCTGCTTTATTTGGGTGTAGTTGAGTAAGATATTCTTGTAGTTCACTTAGCAGGATAAGAGTAGTAACTAATTCAAATATTAAATTATCTATAGATTCTATGAGCTTGAATATATCTTTCTATTTTTGCGAGGGCCAATCTTGAATTAAATATTTTCTGTACCATTGATTGAAGTATTATCTGATTGTATTTTTTACTTTGATTGGATGTTTGATAAAATGTTCATTTTAATATACTTTGTTGATTAATATAAAAGAGATATCTTTGTTAAGTATATTACTGAGCATATTACTTTGATTTTGTTAGAAGTTTGCTTGGCTAAATTTGATGATCTATTCTATCTAAATTACTTGCATTTTTTTGGATTTAATTTTTTTGTACACTTGAATTTGATTTCTCATTTCTTTGATAAGTATTATTAGTTTTGAAATATAGTTATTATTAGGATTATTCATTAAAAATTTTGGTGCAGATAATTTTATTTGATGTAGTTTTTCAAAAAGTTTTATTAATTTTTGTTGTAACAAGTAATTCTTGTTTTCCATTCTGATATTAATGTAAGTAAAAAAGAATATTTTCTATTAGTTTGTACTTTTATTATAAGATGATTATATTTGTTAATTATGAAAAATTAATAGAGATTGGTTTTTTTTAAAGATTTGGCTAGCTAAATCAAGTATAATATATTTGATTATGAGCCAGAGTTCTGAAACTGATAGTTGTAAAATGTTTGTATTAATTGATAGATGTAAATTTATTAATTCTTCAAATTAGATTCATACTTCTTGGAATATATTTTTGATTATAAAGATCTATCACTTTATTTTCTAATATTTAAGTACAAAAGATGATATTTTCCGTAAGATTAGAAATAAGTTAATAGAAAATTTTGTGAGAAGGTAATCAGAACTAATCCAAAAGAGATCAGAGATTTCTGAGAATATGTAAAGAGAAATAAGATTGAGACTGCATCAGATCATGTCAAGATAATATTTTGGGTTTGATCTGAATCAAGTAAATAAGTTTGTATTAGGATGCAATAACTGGTTAATTTTAACTGTATTTTTAAATTTAAGAAGAGAGACTAGACTATTATTTGGTGAAGAAAAGTAGTATTCATTAAAGTCTCTACAGATAATAAAGTATTTTGCTTGCGAGATAGTTTTATTTATATAGTATAGAATTATTTGCTTGATTTTTCAGTTATTATCAAAATTAGAGGCTGATAAATAGATAACTATAACTTCTAACTATATATTATCAGTGAAAGCTAGGGATATGTGAATGTGTCTTCCTGGAATTTTAAAGATTTTTTGTATGTGTCTAAATCAGAAAGAGTTATACAAAATACTTATTTCAGTTTCAAGAGATTGTATTTCATTACAGAACCAGATATGTGAGTGATGAAGATGAATTTTGTCTGCTAATTGATTAGTTTAGTTTCTATTAAGACAAGAATGTCAAATTTAAGATTTTAAAAGAGAGTAATAATGTTATATGATTTACCTAGGATGCATAAATCTCTAATATTAAGTATATCTATATTGAGTTGAAAAAAAGAAGAAGATATATTGTTATGAGAGTAAAGATTTTTATTAAAATTGAAGTTGTTAATATATATTTTTGAATTGTTAGTTAAGATATTATTATTATTTTTTTGATTTATGTTATTGTTAGTATGCTACTATTATAAACTATACTTTGGAAGATAGATTTTATCACAAATATAGTTTATAATAAGTTTTAAAAGTAAAGATTGAATTATTTATAAAGGTTAAGGGGATAATAATTATTCTAAAGATTTTCTAGTACTAATACTTATAAGTATTATATCAATACAAGACAAAAACAAAATAAAATAAAATAAAACAAAAATATAAAAACAAAGTTGTGATCACAAAACTAAACTAAGACAAGGTATCTAAAACTATAATAACAATTACTATAATTAAAACAAAAGATTTAGTATGCTAACTAAACTTTCTAATAATATCTTTTTAATTATTAGGTAAACAAAGAGTATATATCAAAACAAAACTAAGTTTTTATACGTGAAAAAGCTTACAAGAATCTTCTTAATCAAATAAAATATACTTGGCTTATTTTAAGTAAAGGACATCCACTATCTAAGTTTTTCAGGCAAGAAAAACTTGTAAATAATCCAAATATAATCTATTATGATAAAAAAGATAAATAAAAGCAAATTATTAAAGGAAAAATCAAAGAAAAATTACAAGATAAGTATAACTCAAGTATTTTCAAAAAATAATTAAATTATTGCTATTCAAGTACATTTATTTCAGATCTCAGAGCAGAGATATTTATATATCTTTAAAGTTTTACAAGTTTCTATCTAAATTTGTTTACTATTCTAAATTATAATTATAATTTTTAAAATAAAGGATCAATAAATGAATAAATAAAAAAATAAGAGATAAGATATATGTGATAAGTTAAATAATAATACAAATGATAAAATAAAATAAAAAGATAAGATATATTTTTTAAAAAGAAAGAATAAATAATAAAAATAAATGAAATTTATTGCTGAACCATTTCTAAAGTATTTCTGAACTATTGTTAAACTGTTTATAAACTGTTATTAATTTCAGAGCTAATTATTTATTGATGATTTTTGAACATTGTAAAAATATTGCAAGAGCATTATAAAAATATTATTAAATCATGATTGAATCTATAACTGATATACTAATTATATTATTTGAAATCATATATCTTCTAAAGATCAATTGATTGATCAAATTTTTCAAGTTCAAAAAATTATGAAATTAAAAAAATTTATATTGCTATAGTAATAGTATTCAAATACTAATTATCAAATCTGATAATATAAATTCACTACTTGAAATACATGAATATTTAACTATTGAAAGAAAATTCAGAAATTCTAAAACTACTTCTTATGGAATTAGACTCATAGATCAATTTCATAAAGATGAAAATGAGGAACCAAATAATTATAAAAAAGAAGAAGATACTCCTGAAGTTATTCTTGATCAAGACATAAATAATATTAGACTATCTAAAACTCTTGAAGAAGAACTTGTTAAGAAGACTATTTGTAAAAAGAAAAGCAAAATTGCTTTACCTATACTTGCTATTATAAATAAACCCTATGATATTCTAGTAGATTTGGCTTAATAGAAAGTAAATATAATTGTTATTTAACTTATTCAAACCTTTTCTTCATAAAGAACTCAACTATCAAAAGGAATGCATCATGCTATAATACTCAAGTCAAAAAGAAAAAGAAGAATATTACTTAGACAAAAACTCAAAACTACATCAGTCTGGTGTGAAGCAAAAGTTGAGAAGAATATTATTGACTTAATCATTGATACTGGTACCTCTGGATGTGTTACTATACATAATTTTATTAAAGATATAATATTAAAAATATAATTCAGTTCAAATATTTCTATATCAAATATAAATAGAGTATCTAAATAATCTCTTGAAGCTATTAATAATCTACTTTTGAATATTGATAAAATCATAATACCTACTGAAGTAGATATTACCAAAGCCAAAACATACTCAGTAATTATTGGAATATACTTTTTAAATAAAATTAAAGCCAATATTGATATTAGAAAAGAACTACTTATCTTTGAATATGATGATCAAAAAGAAAAAGTACTAATTAAATTTATTCATGATGATAGAGAAGAACTGATTTTTGAAGATACCAGTTCTGAATCTGAAGAAGATTTTGAAAGTAAATTTGAAAAATAATACTTGAAGATAAAGATGACTTCTCAACTAGTTGTGGCTTGTGATAGCCAATCAGAAAGTTGTAACAGAGTTACAGCAGCCAATCAGAAAATTGTGACAGAGTTGCAGCTAGTTGTGGCTCCCATTACTACTTGAAGAAGAAAACTTTTCTCATGTGGCAATATAATGATTAGAATACTGTAACTCTTAGATAATAAGAATTTCAAGATAATAATAGTGTTAAAATTATTATCAAAAAAACCTAAATCCCTATTAAAACTCCAAACTGAAGTTTAAGAGATGTTAATTTTGGAGATATATCTTTACAAATTATTTAAAGTGTTAAAAGAACTTATAAAGTACAAGCTTATTAAGAAGAAATCAAAATCAAATTGAAGAAATATACTTGAGAAGATTTCAAATGACTTGACAAGAAATTTACTTAATAATGTAATTGGAATAACTGATGATTATTTAACTGGTGAGGATCTAATAGCTAATGCTTGTGTCACAGAAATCTTTTTATGCCTGATTACTAATATTGCTAATGTCATAATGATCTTGCTAACTGAATAATAATTAAAATTCATAAATCTTTTCATATGGAATTCAAAATCAATAAAGATTGAGTTAATAAAGTTAAATAAGAACTCTTTGTTAATAAAAGAGTCAAGAAAATTTTAATACATATCAATCTGCTACACAACAAATTCATTCTAATTCTCAGATTGAAAGATATTATGAATATGAAAAATATATAGATAGATATTATACTAGAATATATTTCAAAATAAATGGAGAAAAAGTAACTGCTTGTGATAACTGTATTAAAGAAAAATAATTAAATCTTCTTACTTGCTCTCAATGTGATAAATACAATAAACCAAGAGAAATATTTATTACTGAAAGTTATGAAAAGAAATATTTCTGTACTTATGAATATCAATATATTTATTAGTTTAATTATGAAGAATGAAAAAAGAATATCAAGATGATTAACAAGCTTAGAGAAAGAGGAATATTATTGAAAGTTTATAATGAATATGATGAAATTGACAAAGTAATTCTATTTTACTTTATATATGAAGATAATTATATTCAAGAAATCATCTATGAGAGTTTTGTAAAAATCTCTGCTACTAAAATATTTCAATATATTTATCAATAACTCAGTTCTAATTGAAGACAATAACTTGCCTACTTGAATTATATTAATATGAAATTCTGTCAAAAATACCTAATTTCTAGTGATAATGACAAATATGATAATTGTGTATAATCTGATTAAACTAAATAAAGAAAAATACCCTATAACTTTAAAATTGATTTTAGAAGAAGTAGTAACAAATGAACTAATTGAAAAAATTAGTTTTACCTCTATTTCAACTCAATCTTTTCAACTTAAATTAAAGAAAATGCATGAAAGATTCAATATTATTTATTAAGCACTTAATAAAATTTTGTAATAGTTTAATAATTATTTAAAAGATGCTCCTGTAAAACAAAATAATAGCTACTATATAATCAAAGTTTATAATGATCAAGATAAAGAAAAATTATCAGAAAAAGCATATCTAACTGATACTAGATATGATATTTATTATATTAGAAAAAAATTAATTAAAATTTTATCTTATTAAGTCATATTAGTAGATATTTATATTGCTATAGAAATTCCTATAGAAGTTATATATCAAGTAATATCTTATTTATCTCTCACAAAACAAGAAATTAATATTAAAGGTGAAACTATTAGCTTTATATATACTGAAAATATCAGTATTATCATTCAAAATGATTCAAAAGATGATTATATTATTGAGTCAGATCAGAAAATTGCTCAATTCATATTTTTTCAACTCACGTTTATTGATCAACTTAAATCAGTTTCTATTAGAGAAGAACTTGAATAATCTAGTCAAGAAACAGCTGGATTTGGATTCACTGATCATCAAGAAACTTATACCTATTTCTTGGAATAAGAACAAGAAGATAAAGTTATTGAATAACAAAAATTAACTGCAAAATAAGAATAACTACTTACTTAACTACTAAAAGATAATATTGATATCTTTGCAATTAAATTACATGAACTTAACTGAAGTAATATAATTCAATATGAGATATGTAATAAAAATGAATCATCTATCAAATAATATTCTTATAGAATTACTCTTCCAAATTAATCATTTATATTAGAAGAAATTCAAAGAATATTAGAAGCCAATATTATTTAACTATTAACTAATTCTTGAACTTCACTTATTATTATAGTTGATAAAATAATAAACTCTCTTGAAAATATTTACTGGTTTTTATTTATAAACTTAATCTCTGGATACTGACAAATCAAAATAAAAGAGAAAGATAAACCTAAAATCACTTTCATCTCCAAGAAGAACTTTTTGAATTTAATATTATGCCTTTTGGATTATATAATATCCTAGCAAATTTTCAATATACTATAGATACTATACTAGAAAAATATAATTAGAATTTTGCTAATATATATATTGATAACTTGAATATATTCTCAAAAGATTTTGAAGAATACTTGAATCATCTTAACAAAGTATTTTGCAAAATTAGAAATACCAACTTGAAACTTAATCCAGAAAAATATAATTTTTACAAAAGAGAATTACCATTCCTTGAATATGTAATAACTAAAGAAGAAATTTCTCCTGATCTATCAACTATCCAGAAAATAAAAGACTTTTCTCAATCAAGAACTATCAAAGAATTCTAATTATTTCTTGAATTAGCTAGATATTACAGAAAATTTATAAAAGAATTCTCTCAAATTACTATTTCTCTATTTAAATTACTTTATAATCAAGAATTATTTATCTAGACTGTAGATCAAGAAGAAGCTTTTCAACAAATTAAATAATATTTTATAACTATCTCTATTTTGATTTACTCTAACTTTATAAAGAAATTTTATCTTTACACTGATATCTCAGATTCAGAACTTGAAGCTATTCTATCTTAGAAAGATAAAAATAGAAGAAAATAAGTAGTTACTTACACAAGTATTACTTTAAAGTTAAATGAACAAAAATATGAAGTAACAGAAAAAGAAGTACTAGCAGTAGTATAGGCTGTTAGACAATTTCATCATTATCTAATATCTTGAGATGATTATTTAAAAATTAATCAAGTTATTCTGCTAGAGTAAATTGCTAGATTATATCTCTTATAGAATATATCTTTATTATTACTTATTGACCTGAAAGAAAAAATCAAAATACTAACACTTTATTCCAGATATATTTGGAAGATCATTAAATAACTTTTTTTTTTATAATAACAATATGAATTTAACAACTTATTATGATATTTGGATAATAAAACTTATTTTATAGAATTAACTCTTGAATAATAATGTAAAATTCATAATTAAGCAAAATATTTTTTACAAATTGATGGTATATTATATAAACTCAATAGAAAAAAAGAATTAATTATATCTTTTCAAGTTAACAAAGAAAATAAAATAAAAACTATTCTTATTAATTTATATTCAAGTACTTTATCTAAATATTTTAAATATAAAGAAATCTATTAATGAATTGCAAATAAATATTGATGGAATGGTATAAGAACAAATATCAAGAATTATGTGAAGACTTATAAAATTTGTTAGTAAACTGATAAAAGAACTACTTAACAAGTCTTATATCCTATCAAAATTGGATAATCTTTTAACAGAATTATTATTGATCTTATTGGATCTAGTAAAATAATAATAACTAGAAATTGATATATTATTATAATAATAAATTATCTTATAAAATGATCTGAAGTTAAAGCAATTCCAGACAAGAAAGCTACTATAATTAAAAATTTATCTTTAAAGATATAATCTGTAAATATTGATATTCTAAAGAAATTCAATCAGACAATGAATTAGAATTTGTCAATAAAATAGTTAAAGAATTATTAACAAAATTTGGAATCAAACATAAATTTTCTTTATCTTATCACTTATAAACAAATAGAATAATAGAATGCTATAATAGAATACTCTATACAATTTTACAAAAATTGATAATAGCACATAAATAAGAATGAGATATCTTTATTCCTGCTTTTTTTTACTTATTAAACTAATAGAAATTCAATGACAAAGTATAAATCATTTTTCTTGATCTATGGATGAAATACTAAATTACTAATTAAATAAAAAATTCTACTTATTTAAAAGAGAACTCTACAGAAGAAGAAAATTAATATAATGAATATATTATATAGTAGATCAGTTATCTCAACAAATTTTAGAAGCAAAACAAAATATAGAAGAATAATAATTGTGATATTCTCAAATATTTAATAATAAAATTCAAAATGAAATAGTTTTTGAAATTGGAAACAAAGTATTATTATTTGATATGAAATAATACTTAGTAATTGAAGATAAATTTCAATCTACCTGGAGTAAAGAATGGTATTATATTCATAAATATATTAGATATAACTCTTACAAAATTTGTGATTAGAAAGGAAAAGTTCATAAGTATTTTATTAATAGAAGATAACTCAAATATTATCATAATCATCAAGATTATTTTAAATTATAAATTATTATTAAGTAATTTACATAGATCATCTCTTTTATTTTTATCATTCCTATATTCAAAATTATTTTCTATCTTATTCTTTTTAATATTTCATCACTTATAGTAAATTTTTAGTTTAAATTTTATATAAATACCCCCTTTATTCTCTTTCTTTTTTTTATTCTTTTATATTTTTACTTTTATCTATTACTTTTTACTTTTATTATCTTATATCTTTTTAAATTTTTTTATACTTTTGCCTTTATTATTTCTTTTCATATCTTAATTGACTACTTGGATTATCCTTTTAATAATCAAATCTCTTGGAGAAATCTATCAGAAAATACTTGCTCAATAACCCTTTAAAATAATTATCTTTTTAACTTATAGATTACTTGTCTATGATAATATAGAACAAGAAATCAATATCATGCTCTTGAATTTACTTATGCAATCTGAATTTACTAAAAATATTAAAATTAATAATTTTTTTCTTTTAAATACTTAAATAACTATTAAATTACTTGAAATACTTGTTGAATCAGTTAATATTACTATTAAGTATCAGTTAATATTACTATTAACTTAGACTTTGATTAGTTGAATATCTTTATTATTACTTTATTTGAAGATGAATTTAAAATTAATATTAAAAAAGAAGATATTGAAGAAGAATCAGAATTTGTAAGTTTTGATAGCTCAACTACTTCCAAAGAATAACTTGAAGTATCTATATTTATAATAGAAGAAATTAAATCAATCTTGAATAAAGACTAGTTAACTCAACTTAAAGAAGCTGTATTATCAATTTATAATAATTCTTTGAATAATAATAATCAGATAATATTATAATATTATAAACTTGAATATATACTTTCAATTTAATCTCAGAAGTACTCAAGAAATATGTCAGAAATTAAAAAGAATATTGAAGATACTTGTAATAATTTTGATTAGGTTATCTTCCTTTAGATCTCTTTTAGTTTAGATCTTTATTTTGTGCTATCTGTATAACAAATTAGCTTTGTATTACAT
>CAJVPS010001737.1:0-14293 GCA_910591765.1 Ambispora leptoticha | reverse complement strand
TAAAAATATAAAGAAATATTAATAATAAAAGTAATTAAAAATATTAATAATCTAAATTAATAATTGTGATATATATAATATTCATCTGAGTAATAATATACTAAATCTAGATGTATTAAATATATAGTAATCATCTGTATATCCAGAGTGAAATTGATTTTTTTAGAAATGTAATACAAAGCTAATTTGTTATACAAATAGCTCAAAATGAAGATCTAAGCTAAAAGAGATCTAAAAGAAGATAATTCAATCAAAATTGTTATATTTAAAATATAATTTTCTTATTATATTCAAGAGTATGATTGCTTAAAGATATTAATCTTCTTTATAATATTTTTAAATTATCAAGAGATTCTCAAGTTATATTATAGAGAGAATAACTAAGTCATTTAACAAGATATTAGGATTTATAATAATAAATTCTTTTATCAAAAATATTTTCTACTTTATATTCTTCTTTATTATCTAATATAATAATTGCTAGTAATAGTTAGTATTTGTTATATTTATTATTTGAGTTATATTTCTTTAATAATAAGATATGAAATACTAAGTATAATTTCATATTGATAATAGTTATAATTTATAAGTAACAAAAGATATTTTGATAATAATTTCAAAGAGATCTATGAACTTTGATATGAGCTTCTTAATTATTCTTTATCTATCTATTAGAACTTTAATATTATGAGTAAAAAGAAAAATTTTATCTTCAAGATTGAATTCTTTAAATTTTTTATATTAATTTGCATATTTATTTTATTTATTTTGAGCTTTTAATAATAAATCTTTTGCTATTTTGATCATAATATTTTAATATTTCATGAAATCTTGTGATGTTATAATATTATTTTAGAATAATAGAATATTAATTGATATATAAGATATTTATCTATAATCTAACTTAAATAGTATATGACTAGTTAAAGTATTTTTACTGTTATTATAAGTAAATTCTATAATTACTAAGTTTTTATTCTATTTATTATGTTAATAAATAATATATATCTTTAATATTTCTTCTAATATTCTATTAAGTCTCTCTATTTGACTATTAATTTATGAATAAAAGACTATTAATATTACTAATTTTGTTTTTAGTTATTTAAAAAGTGATTTTTAAAAGTGACTTATGAATTTAGTATCTCTAACTGATATTATAATTATAGATAAGTTATATAGTTTGAAGATATTTTTAAAGAATATTTTTGCAATATCAAATATAGTTATTATTATTATAGTTAATATGAAATGTATTTTTTTTGATAGTTTATCTATAAATATAACTATTATATTATATCTAAACTTGATAATTAGGAGTTGAACTATAAAAACTATAGTAATATATTCCTATTTATATTCTGAAATGGTAAGTAATTGAAATAGTTCTGAGAGTTATTAATTACTATTTTTGTTATGTTAATATAATTTATAACTAGTGATATATTTATGAGTATATTGATTTATTTTTGGCTAATAATACTATTGAGAAATTATTATATATATCTTATCAATTTCAATATATTCTGCTATTGATATATTATAAAATTCAAATAGTATTTTTGCTTTCAAAATCTTATCATCTGGAATGGCTAGGTGATTAGTATTTTTTAAGTAAAATAATTCTTCTTTTAACTCAAAGTTTTTAACTTTAGTTTATTGCTTGGATATTATACTATTAAAATTCTTTAAAACTTTATAAATTTCTTTAAAATATTTATCTTCTTGATATTTCTTTATTAATTCCTCTTTATCAACAAGATTAATAATAATAACTAAGATATTTGCTAGATATATTTAATGAAAAAGTGCATCTATTACTATATTATCTTTGTCAAATTTATATTTAATTTTAAAGTTACTAGCTTGTAAAGTTTCTAATTAGTGAGCTTATCTTTTAGAAAAATTATATTATATTTTGATATATTTCAAAAAGATATAATCTGTAATTATTATAAAATTTTGTTCTTCAAGATATAATTTCAAAGTCTAATTATATATATAATTACAAGTAGTTTTTTTTATGAATCAGATAATTTTGTTTAGTAGATGAAAATTTTCTTAATTCAAATATAATTAGTTAATCACTCTTGTCTTAATTTTAACTTAATACAGTTCTAATGATAAAATTTGAAGTATTTCTAATAACTATAAATGATAACTTTAAATCTGATAATAACAAAACTGATACTGATATTTTAAAGTATTAATACTTATTATACTATAATAAACTATTTATATTCTTTATCTTTATATAAAAGTACTATGAGAAATAATACTATTGTTAAAAATTCTTTTATAAACTTTTTGTAATAACTTATAAGTTCAGGAAATAAGTAAAATTCTGATATATTTATTAATATTAGTTAATTTCTAATTGCAGCAATTTTTTTTAATCAATTAAAATATCATTTACTAAGATAAAACATCCTAAATATTTTATATATTACTGTATAATATCATATTTCTTTTATTTAGTATATAATTTATACTTGCAAAGTATTTCTAAGATAGTTTAAAGATATTATATATATTCTTTCTTTATTTTATCATATATTAGAATATCATCTAAGTATATAATTACAAATTTATCTAAGTAATTATAAAATATATTATTTATTAATATTATGAAAGTTACTGATATATTAGTAAGTCCAAAAGATAGAACTAGAAATTTATAATATTTATAATAAGTTCTAAATACTATTTTATATATATATTTTTTTGTAATACATATTTAATAATATCTTGAATATAAGTCTAGCTTTGAGAAGTACTTTAATTCTGTAAGTCTATTTATTAATTTATTAACTCTTGATAATAATAGTAATTCTTAATAATAATTTTATTCAAAGCTTTATAGTTAATATATAGTCTTAATGTTCCTTTTTTCTTATATACAAAAAGAACTAATATTTCAAAAGGTGAAATACTAGGATAAATAAAATCTTTTTATATTAAATTAACTAATTATTTCTTGAGCTTATCTATTTTTATAAAAGAAAGTCTATAAATAGATCTGAATAGTAATTTAAATCCTAAAATAAGATTAATTTTTATTATTAATTACTCTTTTGAATAATAGTTAGTTTGATAAGATTTCTGAAAATACATCTTTATATTTCTTTTTAATATCTAATACTTCAAATGAAAGTGACTTTTCTTTTATTTCTTTATTTTTAGTATTATTAAGATATATTATAAAGAGTTTTATATTTGCTAGTAGATTTACAATTTGCTATCTTGAGATATAAATTAAATTACAACTTAATTCAAACTTAATTTTATTATTTGTTTGAATTTTTATTATCTTTAATCTATAAATAAAGATAATAATATTATTTCTCTAATTTATAATTAGATTAGCATGAAATAATTAAGATTATCTAGAATTAAATTATATTTTTGTAATTTTAATACTATATATCTATCTTATATATTTTATATGTATTTAATTTTAGTTTATTAATCTTTATCATAATAATAATAGTAATTTTCTTGTTATCTGCAAGTTTAACTATGACTGATATTATCTTTTGTAATTTTACTTTATTTTTTTGAATAAATTTTTCATTTACAAAGTTTCTAGATGCATCACTATCTAGCAAAATTCATACTGGTTTATTATTTACTTGACTATTAATAATCTTTCTTTATTATCTTCAAAATGAATAAATTCAACTTTCTCATAAGATTAAAAAGATTCTTCTTATTTATCTTTAATATTTGCTATCTTGATTTTAAATAATAATTCTTTACAAAGTGATCTGATTATTATAGTTATTATATATATCTTTTGTTTTATTATTCTAATTATTATTATTCTTCTATTATTATAAAAGCTTTCTGCTTAATCTAGTTTTATTGATATTAGACTATTATTTTGGTAACTTCTGTATTAATTTTAAAAGTGATGACTATTATTTTATTTGCTTAATATTTTCAAGAATTTTTTTTATTTATACATAGTAATATCAAAGTGAATAGTTAATTTTCAAGTATCTTCTAATATTTTAGAGCTTAATAACTAATTTCTATTTTGATAATGAATTTAAAATCTTCTATAAGTATATGCTTAATCTAGATCATTTATATTAGTTATTTAACTAACTATATTTCTAAATTTAGTATTATAATCTTATATTGAATTAGTTTGATGAAGGAGATATAATTCTTTATGAAGATATTATTAATAATATAATAATTAGAATATATCTCTAAGAGCTATAACAAAGACTTATCAATTTTTAAAAGATAAAATATTATTATGTCTTTATTTTGTTAAAATATCAATATAAAATTATATCTGTTAAAGAGGTGATAGCATACTATATTTGAGTCTTCTTATTTGTGATTTCTTGAATCTGAAATATAATTTTAACTTGCATAATTCAGACTAGTAATGGGAGCCACAACTAGCTGCAACTCTATCACAATTCTCTGATTAGCTGCTGCAACTCTGTCACAACTCTCTAATTGACTGCTGTAAGCTGTAACTAATTGAGGAGCCATCTTTAATTCAGATAAGTATATTAGAATTTTAACTAAGAGATGAGATATAGATTTAGGATTAGAAGGATCATTTTCTTTAATTATTTTAATTAATTGAGTCATACTTATATAAATTAAGTGAATTAATCTGAGTTCATCTTGATAAATATTATTTTATTAAAACTAAAATATATATATGAAGTATATAGTATATAATATGTAATATATAAGATATTAAAGAGTGATATTTATAATAATTATATCTACTACTATCAAGTTATAAGATTATTTTATTAATAATTATAAATAAGATAAAATATAATATAAATAGTTATAATTTTATAATTTATAATTATTTTTATTATTTAAAAGTATTTAGATATGAAATTAAAAATATAAAATAAACAGATCATATTTATAAGAAAAAAAATGAATATAAAATATAAATGAATTAATAATAATCTATAATTAAAATATATATAGATTAAACAGAATTAATTAACTTAATTTATATCTTTAAAAAATAACTAATTATAATTTACTAATTAATAATATAATAAATAATAATATATGAGAACAAATAAAAATATAAAGAATTATTAAAAGAAATATCTAATTAAAAATATTAATTATCTAAATTAATAATATAAATATATATAGTGATTATCTATGTGATAATATACTAAATTTAATATATTAAATATATAATAATTATCTGTATATTCAAAATGAAATTGATCTTCTTAAAAATATAATACAAAACTAATCTGTAATACAGATAGTGCAAACTAAAGATCTAAACTAAAAAAAGATATAATTTAATCAAAATTATTACAAAAAGAATAATTTAATATAAATTTTATTTATTAAAATAATTATAATAAAAATTATTTTTTAATAAATTAAATTAAAATATATTTTAAAATATTTTATAAAATTATAATCTTTAAAAAATAATTTAAAAATAATTTTTAATAATAATATAAATATTATTAAAAATGAAAATAAAAACTTTATATTAATTTTTATTAAAATTATTATTTATAAAACTTAAATAATATTTAATTAATTAGAAAATATTATAAATTATAAAAGTAAATCAAAAAAAATTTATAAATTATATTATTTTGATCTCATTAAAATAAATTATCATATAAAAAAGAAAAAGATAAAGTTATATAATATATATATAATTATTATTTATTTTTTTATAAAAATTTTTATTTAAAATCTTTTTATATTTATTATTATTATTAAAAATAAATTTATTTCAAATAAATTTAATAAAGAGTAATTCTTTAATAAATTATAAAAAAAGTATTATAAATATATTAAAATAAATATAATACTAAAATTTTAATTATATAAAGATAGTACTACTTGAATTCTTATATTTTAAATTAAATAATATTTTTATATAATTTAAATCAAAATATTATTCTTAATAATTAATTTATAAAGTTATAAAATAAAAAATAAAAATTTATAATATTTTTTATATTATAAAATATTTTTATTTTATATTAAGATCTTATATTATATTAATTAATTATATATTTTTTAAATATTTATAAATATTTTTCTAAAATTTATTAATTAATAATTAATAAAAATATTTAGTTTTTATATAATTAGAATTTTTTTTAAAAAAATTTAAATAAATTATAAATTAAAAATAAAAAATATTATTAATAAAATTAAAATTTTTATATTTAATAAAATAATATATAATAATTATAATAATAATTATAATTAATTTAATATAAAAATAAAAAAGATAAAAAAATTATAAATTTTAATATAAAGATAATTTAATATTTTATTTTTTATGAATTATTATATTAATTATTAATATAAAATAAAGAAATAAAATAAAGTTTTTATAATAATAAAAATAAATAAATTATTTATTATTTTTAGTTAATAAATAAAGATTTTTTATCTTATATATTTAATATTAAATTATATAATAGAAGAAATAAATAAAAATAATCTATAAATAATTATTTATTAAATATAATTAATAAATATATATTTATCTTATATTTTAAATATAGAATTGGTTCTTAAGCAATTTGAACAAAAAGTTATAGTAATTTAATTATATAAATTTTTGAATATCATTTTTGAACTGGTCTAAAAATCAATTTTAATTAAATTTAAGATTATAAAATAAATTTGATTTAGTAAAGAATATTAAATTTATAAAAATTATAAATTTCTAAATATTCAAATTATAATTTTTATTTAAATAAATACAACTAAAAATTATCTAATACAAATAGATTTTCATTTCTTTAAAAAAATATTTGATATTTTATACAGTATAATTTTTATTTTAAAATTTTGAAATTCATTTTTATATATAATAAAGATGTAAAGAAACATCGAGATAAAAAAAATCAATAGTATATATAAGCTAAGAAATGTTATATTATATAAAGATATAATTAATAATACATTATTGATAGTTCATTAAATATCTTGCTACATATGTCAGAAGCATATATATTATTTGAAAGCAAGCTAAAAGTAGAAAAACAAATTTAAATTAAAAATAGAATTATTTACTCATTTTACTTCACTGTTGCCTTTTCGAATGAAATCAAAAAGATGGTAAATATATTGAAAAATACATAAAAAATAAACATGCCAATAAATCAAGAATTACATGTACAATATATTATCAAATGTCTTTCCAAAATAAATCAGGTAGTTTCAAGATTTTATTATAAGTATAAAATTAAAAATTAAATCAATTTCTATTATTTTAAACACCTATTTAAAATTTTTTGTTTATTTGGTTGATTGATTCATTCATTCTCAAATTTTTTAAAGGGACCAATAGTAAAACCTAATTTGATACAATTAATGCATACCCCGAAATCATGAATCACACGCGGGGAAAACTCTAATTTCTTCCCTTTAAATGACTTTTTGAGATTCTTTAAAAAATAAAACAAGTTCAAAGCATGAAAAGAAAGGACTCAATAGGTGTGAGATGTGTAGCGGATGAATTGATGAAAAATGTCTTTAACGTTTGTTTACGACATGTATTTTAAAACAGTTATACAAACGGATTAATAGTAGTGTAATCCAATATTCTTCACTCCATTGGAATTGCGTCTTCTTTTCTTCTTTATATGTATGACCTTGTATTTATTATGAGCACCTAAATATGGAGAACAAAATACAATCGACTTCACCGGACGGATCATCATCAGATTTGTTCCGAATAGCCCTCATCCAATTGAATAGATCATCGCCAATAATGTTAAATGCATGCGGGATCAATGAGGCATATCAAAAAATAAAAAAACCGGTTTGTAGATTCGATAAGAATCGACCGTTTTGTTTGTTGTGGTGTGCAATAAATAATCGGGAGAAAATAAGGTAAACAACGAAGAATTAAAAAAAAACGGGTGACGATAATGTTGTGGTACGAAATGCACATTACGTATTGTATCGACCGTTTTACACTGGCTGATTGGAATCTAGTCCATTATTTTTTCCTTACAGAACACATTTTTAACTGTAAGTTCCAAGAATCTGCATACTAGAATACGGTATTATAATATATTTTTGGAATTGGCATTATAAAATGCATTGAAATGTGTGTGATTATATTTAAGTATAACGCAATTATGCTGATTCCATAGTTAGATCTTTATGATGCGAGTGCATGCGATACTTTATTTAAGAAAAAGGGCTTTAGCGAACACACACTTACGCTTATTAGTGCTATAGATACACGAGACAAAGAGAAAAAAAAGGAACAACATGAGGAGAACAATAAATAGTGGTGAGCAAAAAAAAATGTTTCTTGCATGCACAGTAATCGGCAGCAAGCAAGAAGCAGTATCAGCACGCGCATTTTGCCTGCTTATTTCTCACATACAATACCAATAAATAATAAATGTAATTGAGTTGGATAAAATTCTATCGGCATAGAGAAGCATGAGATAAAATAGCATTTATTGAATTTTTTATATGTTTAATCGATTTATTTTTGCGAAAAAATTAATTTTGGTTTTTATATATCCGATATCGATTATTAAAGTTAATACTGACGCTAATACATGTACATGTATCTGATGTATCACTAAACTTTTAAATCATTATTATTATTGTCTCACAAGTCGAGACAACTTTATTACATGTATTATGATAGCAACTGTGTGAGAAAAACCAAGTAACTCTCATAATAATAGGCATCACCCACAAATTTTTTCTCATTTTGATTTTTTTTCTTTCCGCTTATTAATTTCTTCGATTTTTTAAATTTCGCCAAATAAATTCTCATCATCAAACGTAATAATAGAAATGCATCAGAAGATTCAAGACAAAAAATCGCTGACGACAATTTCAAAGAATAAAAAACCAACTAGGATGATAATAAAAACAGCGAAAAGAATAACCACAACGAAACCAGCATTAGCATTCGACGTTCTAGTACAAATATTTTTTCACGTGGCTGGGATTACGAGCAACGACCACACGGAAATTTTCGAATATTCCGTTTATCAAGATTTATACAGCTGTCTGCTGGTATCGCGAGCATGGGCACAAGCGGTAGTTCCAATATTGTGGAGTCAACCAATAAGAAAATATCATCCACAGCAAAATCTGAAAGTTTTATCCGTGTATTTGGCGTCGCTTGATGTGATTCAACGAGGATTACTTAAAACTTCCGGCATCGATATTGATGTCAAACCTTCAACTTCCACGAAGCAGAAATCACATCCCGCCATGAAATTAGCATACGCTAGGCACATCAAGCATTTGAACTATGGTGCGTTGATCGATTGTTGCCGGAATTTCTGCAAAAAGCATTGTGCGAAACGTGGACAATCAAATGACTCGTATTTGTTGCTGATAAAGACTGTATTGCAGTTGTTTGCGAAAGAGGGAGCGAGATTAAAGGTTTTGCAATTGTATCCGGGTGTGAATAGATATCAGCGTGGGATGTATACACCGTTAACGGTGTATAAAGATGTTCATTGTTTGTTGAGGGATGTTAAACATTTGGAGTTGTGTGGATCTTTTGATGGTGGTGATAATGAAGTTCAAGCGTTGACTTCAATTTGTAGTAAAGTTGTAAGTTTTCACTTTTAATTTTGATTTGATGTTGATTAGATGCACCCATCATATCTTCTCAATAACTAATTTACAATCATAATAGGAACATATAACGGTTCGATATTTTTCCTCGATAATAGATCAATGGTTAGGTTTACACGCATACATCCACAAAAAATCCAATGCATCAGTATTTCTCATCCAATCACAAAAACATCTCAAATCACTTACCCTCCAAAATTGTCATCTATACAACAACGAGCAATTATGCGCCGCGATTCTAACCCAGAAATCAACATTACAACACGTGACGCTCAAAGAAATCGATTTCAACGAGAAACCATTAATGTTCACAGCGTTGGCCGAGTGCACGAATCTCAAAACATTAACGTTGAGCAGTTGTCGTGGACTTACCTCACCCGACATGATTTCTCCTCTGTCTAAACCGGCGTTTGAGAAGCTGCAACATGTTCGTGTGGTTCCGAAACGTGATAGTTGTTTGCCAGGTGGTGAACATTCGAAAATTTGTAAGGAGTTTAAAATGTGGGCTAATATGAAAACCAGAGCAATTTAATTAATATCGATATATGATTTGATATGACTTTTTTTTGTTTAAATTTATATATATATATGACATTTTGAATTTTGCTTATGATTGTACATTTTGGGATACTATTTTTCTTTTAGCGTTAGATACTCTAGTTAACTAATTATTTTTCTCAACATACAACTTAATATACAACTTAAAATGTAATTTCAAGAATTAATTTATAGCATATAAATATATGTACAATTATTTTGATTTCTGTTTTTAACGTTACATAAGTAGTACGCAATATTGTAATGATCCTTAAAATGTTCTCAACACTTGAAATCTCACATATACGTTAATGCTCTCGGTAGAACATCCAATTAATCAAATTCATGCAAACCAGCTTAAAAAGAATTTTTTTCCAACAAAACTACATGTAGTTTTGCACTCATTCCGCAAATCTTTATTAGTTTAGACGCTTTTCTTTTTATATTATTACAAAATTCTGGATCTTATGAATAAAAACAGCTTCTCATTATTAATTAAGGTCATTTGCGCCTGCAAAGAAATGAACATACGGACAATTTTTCTCTTTACATAAATTTTAGTATAAGAACCCCAATTATCGGAACAATACATGTACTTTATAGAGTGAATCCGATTGTTTTTATCGACCAGAAAATTTCGTTTATCATGCGGTAGTGGTAGCATCTGATATCTAATTATTTATCAATGCCCCGCTATTTGTTAACGTAGAACTTTTAGTTTAGTTCAATTTAGAGGCCGGTTCAATTATAACCAATTTAACATAAAACCGGTTTTATTTTTGGCACAAAAATCGGTTTTAATAAAATTGGGTTAACGTTAATAAACAAACACGTACGCAACCAGTTCAAAATAAACTGGTTTTGAACGAAAAAGAAACACGTTACTGTAAATGGCCTAAAATGAAAAATATTCCGGAAAAAATTTTTATCTTCCGTAAACCGGAAAAAAAGTTCAGCTGATGCACAATGAACCTGATCCAATTTCTAAATCTTAGTTAGCTGGTTTCATTATCGGATTGAAATCTACCGGGATTGTATATACATGTACTGTAAAAGGAATGCACGTGCGTTATGTGCTATGATATCAATTGGAATACGTATTTTCTTTAAGGAAAAAAACTTGTATATGATGAAATTGGATACAAATGCAAGTCTTGATAAGAACGTTTTAAATGTGCATGTATGGGTTTTGGATTTCGAAACTATGTATGCAGTCACGGTATCTTTTACATGTATTTATACCTTAAACTTTATGAACTACAAAAACTTATGATGATTCTGCTTTCTTATACAAGAGCAGAATTAATATAAAGGAATGAAGTAAAAGGGACATGAATTCTAATAATATAGATTAAATCTAGAAATAATAAAAATTTTTATTTAGATTGATAACGCTGAAAAATTTGATAGTAATAAATTAAATATGTCAATATTAAATCAGTGAAGCCTATTCAATGGAGAATAAAATAATTTCTTATAAGCTTGGATGCATTTAGAGAGAGTTTATATAATGCTAGCATTTATGGAGGTTGTATTTAGAGATGTTTGACCGTAAATTACAAGAGAAAATAGGGCAAATGATAGAAATTCGTAATCATTTTAACCTCAATAGCAAACCACTTTTTTGATTCTTTCAATATTGTCCAAAAATTTCCATCATTTGCTGCTTTTGGCATCTTTTTGTATTCCATAATCATATCGATATTGTTTAAAACCAATATTAAGCTCACAACGTCACTAATACGCCACTATTCTATTTTAAATATTTTTAATTCATTAAGATTTTGTGGCATTCGCTTCTCTATGTTTCCTTTAAATTTTCAATTAGCAAGCTGACTTGCATGCTCTATTATTGACTAGTTAAAATGGCAAATTATTTTTCAAAGATTTGATTAATTTCTGGAATATGACTTTGAAGAATTTCAACATAAAATTCAGCAATCATAATTCATCGAAAAGCTAAAATTAGCATGTTAAATTGGGCATGTGCTTTTATGTCAGCATTTTATATTATAAAATAGCCGAAAAACTGTTTTATCTGAGAATAAGTCTTATTCCAGTCGTAAATAAGATATTTTTTGCCCATTCAGCATACTTTTGTTTGTGAAGATCAGTAGACATTGAAACAATTTTTTTGAAGAGATTTTAGATATCTAAATGTCTTGAAATAGTCATATAAATTATCTCAATATTTTTGATTTAATTTGCCAGTCGAAATTCGTGTTGAAATTGAGATATCATTTCCAATATGTTGTCCAAGGGCACGGAAAATCTTTGTTCTTTTTTTGGCCTACAATTGGGGTTACTGGGTGTTCTATCTACTGTACCAGGTTTTTTTTAATTTTTAATGTTATTATAGATTAGTAGATGTTAGGTATTTTTTAGATGCAAACATTTGGAAGTGTTTTATTTGAGAATTCTAAGACAAAATAATATTGTTAAATATATTAAGTTATTCATGTTTATTATGCCTATTTTTACGTTATGCATCAGGTCACATAAACAATGTGAATTAAGCGATTCTGTATTTTACGGTTTTTTTGTTACAGAACTATATCTCTTGTATTTTCATACTTTGCCGAATTCTAGCACATTACTTTTAATTCTTCGTGGCATAAATGTTAGGGTTACGAAGAACATAGATTTTCGTATTTTCCAGAAATTTCCTTTTTCATGAGATTTTAGTTGTGATAGTAGAAAAGTGATTTCGCATGGCGCATAGTATTCATTATTTGTTAAAAGTTGCTGGAATATTATATAATCCAAAAGATATAATATTAAATTCAAAAAGTTTTTCTTTGAAAATAAAAGCAGTTTTAAATTTATCTTCTTCTTTTATTTCAATTTGTTAGTATCTAAAAATTAGATTTATAGATAAAAACTAATAGACATTTCCATGTAAGTTTATTATTTCATCAATTTTAGATAATGAATATATATCTTTTTAAGTAATTATATTTAGTTTTCTATAATTAATACAGAATCTTTTTTTATTCTTTTTTAAAATTATAATAATAAATAAAGTTTAAGAATTAGTTAAAGATCAAATTATATTAGTATCTAGCATTCTTTAAATTTTTTCAAATATAAATAATTAATCTGAAAGAGTTATTCTATAAGATTATTATTTAATAGGTGATTTAATTCAGTATATATCTTATATTGAATTAGATTACTTTGATCAAGTTGATATAATTTAATAATAAAGATATTAGTATTATCTTTTAATAATTATATAAGAAGTCTTTCTTATTTTGCAATTAATTTTTATTGTTTAATAACTTTTTTTTCTTATTCTGATTTTAGAAAATAGGTATAAGCTTCTTAATGATTAATAAATTTAAATTTAGTAATTTCATAACTAAATTAAGTTTTTCTCAATTAGAAATTAATTTAAGTTATTCAATAGGCATAAGTTATAAAAATATTAATTAAGTGATTTTCTGGTTTAGTTAAATAATATAATCTTTTTCTGAATCATTTTGAATAATAATACTAATATTTTTAGTATATCCAAAGTTAATAGTTTTATCTTTTACATTAATTTCTTGTTTAACAAGAGATGAATAAGATATTATAACTTCTACAAAAAATTTTATGATAATATATATATTTATTAGTATAACTTAATAAATAGTATTCAGATTATTTCTTTTTTCATATAATAAATATTATAGCTAGTATAGTTGAATAAGCTTTTTCTAATAATTTTTTTTGTCTTGATTATTATAAATTTTAATTATATAATATTCATTATTTTATTCAATAAGAGATTCTTTCAAATAGTTATTAAATTATTATGAAAATTTATTAAGTATCTAATATATAATATTGAATTTTTCTTGAATTTTAGTCAATTTAAGTTGAGAGAATTAATTTGAAATAGGAATAATATTTATTTTCTCAATTAGCTTATTTTTTTCTTCTTGAATTAATTCTAAAATTATAGGATATTTTTTATCCAGTTTAACTAGAAGTTCAAATTATATATAATTATCATATTTTTTATTATCATACAGAATTAGGTATTTTTGATAAAATTTAATATTGATATAATCTAAGTAAGTAAGTTATTATCTTTAATTAGAATTGAGTTATTAATAAATATATTAAAATATTTTAGTAATAAAGACTTTTATAGAAC
>CAJVPS010001736.1:0-14293 GCA_910591765.1 Ambispora leptoticha | reverse complement strand
TAAATCAGCTATCTAATAATCAGAATATTTCTCAAAATTTGTATTATTATTTAACTTATTACATATATCTTATCTTTGAAGTTTTACAAGTTTTTATTAAACTTATTTATTATTCTAAATTATAATTACAAACTTTGAGATAAAAAATTAATAAATGAATAAGTAAAAATAAGAGATAAGATATATGTGATAAGTTATAAAATAATACAAATAACAAAATAAAATAAAAAGATAAGATATAGATTCTAAAAAGAAAAAGATAATAATAAAAATAAATTAAATTCATTATTAAACTATTTCTAAAGCATTTCTGAATCATTATTAAACTATTTGTAAACTATTATTAATTTTAGAGCTAATTATTTATTGATAATCTTGAAGTATTAAAAAAATATTACAAGAATATTACAAAAATATTGCTGAATCATGATTGAATTCATAACTAATATACTAATTATATTATTCAAAATCATATATTTTCTAAAAATCAATTAATTGACTGAATTTTTTCAGATTGTAAAAATTATAAAATTAAAAAAATTTATATTACTATAATAATAGTGGTTCAAAAAATCCAGAAGAATTAATAGTTACAATCAAATAAATCAAATTTTAAAGTCTCTAACCAAAAGAAAAATTAATTATATCAGATAAAATGAATAATCTTATTTAAGTTCTTGGAGAATTAACTTGATCTATGAAGATACAGAGAATAAAGCTTATTCTAATTTATAAATTTAAGAGTAATAATCAGGATCCAATTGAGTAGTTACATAATTTTGAAGTAATTACTAAAGTCAATAGAATTATTAATAACAGAAAGATTAAGATAGTAAGAGAATATCTAGAAAGATCAATTACTATCTAATTTGATCAATAATCTATAAATAATAATTTCAAATTAAATGACTGGAAAAATAATGATCATGATAAACATGACTTTATCTGCTAATTTATTCTTAAATTCTATTTGCCTCATAAAATACAACAATAGCAAGATGAACTAGAATCTCTAAAACAAACTGGAATAGTAAAAGTATATATTAATCAATTCATAAAATTAAGAAGTAAAGTAGATTCAGAATAAGTCTATCCAAAAGAATATAAGATTCAAATTTTCAAGAAAGATCTCAAACCTAAAATTTAAAAATAAATTAACTTAATATTACAAACTATACTCTGAAAGATAGATTTTATTATAAATATAATTTATAATAAGTTTTGAGAGTGAAAACTGAATTATTTATAAAAATTAAGAAGATAATAATTATTCTAAAGATTTTCTAGTGCCAATACTTATGAATACTATATTAATACAAGGCAAAAACAAAATAAAATGAAAATATAAAAATAAAGTTATAATTACAAATACTAAATTAAGAGATAATATCAAAAACTAAGTAACAAATATTAAAATCAAGATAATAAATATCAAATGCAACAAATGCAAAACAAAAGTAATAAATACTAATACAAAAACAACAAATACCAAACTAGAGTAACAAATGCTAAACTAAGTTTTTATATATGAGAAAGCTTACAAGAATCTTCTAAATCAAATAAATATACTTGACTTATTTTAAGTGAAAAGTATTCACTATCTAAGTTTTTCAGGCAAGAAAAACTTGTAAATAATCAGAATATAGTCTATTATGATAGAAGAGATAAATGAAAATAAGTTATCAAGATAAAAATCAAAAAAAAATTACAAGATAAGTATAACTCAAGTATTTTCAAAAGATAATTGAATTATTACTATTTAAATATATTTATTTCAGATCTCAGAGCAGAGATATTTATACATTTTTAAGATTTTACAAGTTTCTATCTAAACTTATTTACTACTCTAAATTATAATTACAAACTTTGAAACAAAAGATTAATAAATGAACAAGTAAAATAAAAAGATAAGATATATGTAATAAGTTAAATAATAATACAAATTTTGAGAAATATTCTGATTATTAGATAGCTGATTTACAGATTAAGAATTGTTTGAACAAACTCTACTAATATATTCTTTTTCTTTATAACTATAATAAATAATAGTGAATCTATCTCTTGACTGATTTTATTGCTGATTATTATTAATATTCTGATTATTATATCTTCTATCAGATTCTACATGATCTAATCTACTAGTTAGATCTTGCAGGGTCTTAGCTAAAACACTTTATTCAGTAGTGAGTTGAGCTTGAATTTGATGATAGATCTATTTGAGTGGATCTGAATCAGCTTTTTCTATATTTTTGACAGTTTCAATAATATTTTTCATGATATCTTTAACATTCAAGTTAATCAATTTTCAAATTTCAGATTTGAGATCTTTTTTGAAAATTCAAATCTTGTATTCTTCTAGATAAGCTTGTTCTAAATCTATTTTGCTTCCTAATTCCATAAATCAATTTATATATTCTTCTATTGTTCCAGTTTATTTCAAGAATTTCAATTTATCTTGCTATTATTGCATCTTATGAGATAAATGAAATTTAAGAATAAATTGGTAAGAGAAATTATATTCATCATGATTCTCAGTTATCCATTTATTTAATCTGAGAGTATCACTTATAGATTATTGGTCAAACCAGACAATAGCTGATTTTTCTAGATATTCTCCTACTATCTCAATTTTTCTTTTATTAATAATTCTATTAGCTTGATAGCTACTTTAAAATCATATAATCACTCAATTAGATCCTAATTATTATTTTAAATTTATAAATTAGAATAAGAATCTTCTCTATTCTTTATATCTTTATAAATTGAGTTAGTTTTTCAAGAGCTTAGATAAGACTATCCATTCTATTTGATATAGTGATTTCTTCTTTTAATTGAGTCTTTTAAGATTGAATTTGTTTGATTATGACTATTGATTCTTTAGGATCTTCTAAATTATTACTTTCATATTCTGATTCTGTTAGACAAGAAGAATGCTATTAACTAGATAGATCTGTTATTTAACTGTGATTTTACTTCCAAATATAAAGATATTAAGTAACTTGACAAATTCTCTTTGAAGTTGATTAGATATAAGATTTTACTTTACTATATTATTAAAAAGTTTCTATAAAAGTCTGTTATATGAGATCACATAATAGTCTTGAGTCCAGATAAGAAAATTTACAAATCTTCTATCTGAATTTTCATTTGTAAAAAAATAATAAGAGCAGTAGTAAATATGAGATGAGAATTTTCAAGGGTCTTCTCTATAATATTTACTAAGATATAGATCAATTAAAAGTCTAATAAAAGAGTAATATATACTCATAAACTAATAAATTATTTAAATAACAGATATTCTAAGAGTAACTAATTCTTAAAAATATAAAATAAATAATAAATAAAAATAATATAAATGAGTTGAATAGAATCTCTAGACAGGTGAGACCCACAGAGAGAGTACCAAATATTACAAAATATACTCTGAAAGATAGATTTTATTATGAATATAGTTTATAATAAGTTTTAAGGACAAAGACTGAATTATTTATAAAGATTAAGAGAATAATAATTATTCTAAAGATTTTTTAATATCAATACTTATGAGTATTATATCAATACAAGACAAAAATAAAATAAAATGAAAATATAAAAATAAAATTATGATTATGAATACTAAACTAAGGAATGGTATTAAAAACTAAGCAATAAATACTAAAATTAAGACAATAAATGCTAAATACAACAAATATAAAATAAAAGTAACAAATTCTAATATAAAGATAATAAATGTCAAACTAGAGTAATAAATACTAAATTAAGTTTTTATATATGGGAAAGCTTATAAGAATCTTCTAAATCAAATAAATATACTTGACTTATTTTAAGTGGAAAGCATTCACTATCTAAGTTTTTCAGACAAGAAAAACTTGTAAATAATTAGAATATAATCTATTACAATAGAAGAGATAAATAAAAGCAAGTTATCAAAATAAAAATTAAAGGAAAATTACAAGATAAGTATAACTCAAATATTTTCAAAAGATAATTAAATTATTACTATTCAAGTATATTTATTTCAGGTCTTAGAGCAGAGATATTTATATATTTTTGAGATTTTACAAGTTTTTATCTAAACTTATTTATTATTCTAGATTACAATTACAAACTTTGGAATAAAAGATTAATAAATGAACAAGTAAAATAAAGAGATATGATATATATGATAAGTTAAATAATAATACAAATGATAAAATTAAATAAAAAGATAAGATATATAATTTAAAAAAAAAGAATAATAATAAAAATAAATAAAATTTGTTGCTAAATCATTTCTGAAGTATTTCTGAATTATTATTAAACTGTTTGTGAATTGTTATTAATTTCAGGACTAATTATTTATTGATAATCTTAAAATATTACAAAAATATTGCAAGAATATTACAAAAATATTATTAAATCATGATTGAATTTATAACTGATATATCAATTATATTATTTAAAATCATATATTTTCTAAAGATTGATTGATTAATCAAATTTTTCAAGTTTAAAAAATTATGAAATTAAAGAAATTTATATTACTACAATAATATTAAATACTAAAGATATTATGAAAAGCATTATTAAAATTGTTAAAAATGTGAAAGAAGCTAATTTAGATCTACTCAAACAAATTTATCATTAAACATAAGCTCAGCCAACTGGTGAATAGGATATCTTAGCTAAGATTTTACAAGATCTGACCAGTAAATTAGACTGTATAGAATCTGATAAAAGATATAATAATCAGAATAATAATAATAATCAATAATAAAATTAGTCAAATAACAAATCTATCATTATTTATTATAATTATAGAGGAAAAGAACATGTCAGTAGAGTATATTCAAATAACTTTCAGCCTATAAATCAACAGACCAATAATCAAAGTATCTCACAAAATTGAAATAATTAAAATTAGAATAATAATAGTAATAATAATAATTAGCAAAATTAGAATTCCTAAAATAATAATCAGCAACCTAATAATTCTCAAAATCTGGATATTATTTCTCTTCTCACTCAAATTCAGAATTTAACAATAATATTACAAGTAACTGCTAATGATTCTTCAAGTAATTCATTCATTTAATATAGTTTCTCATTACTAGCAACTCATAATTATCTAGCTAGAGAAAGAAAATATCAAAGAATTATCAAAAAAGAAGAAGAAAGTGAAAAAGAAAATGAAGTTACTTAACTCTTATTTGAAGTATCTGAAGATCACTCTGGAAAAGAAAAAATAAAAGAAAGAAAAAGCTCATTTTTTAATTCTAGTAAAGAAAGCAAAAATCTATAACATACTTGAAGATTTGACCTCTCAGAAAGTCAATATCACTATTACCCAACTTATCAAGATTTTACCTGAATAGAGAATTTAAATATCAAAAGAAATAAGAAAGAAGTCATAAAAGAAACTCAAACAAAAAATAATATTCATCCAGAAAATTAAAATTATCTCAGCCTGATATGAAATTAAGATTAGCAAGATCTCTATAGATCTAATTATTAATATTAAAATATTAGAATATGTCATTAGTCATAAATTTCTTAAACAACTTGAAATGAAAATTTAATAAAAATCAAATATCTCTATATCTAATATTAATAGATATTCCAAATAATTATTAAAAACAATTGATAACTTCTCTATCACTATTAATAGAATCATAATTCCAGTAGAAGTGGATATTACTAAAGCTTAAACCTACAGTCTTGTAGTAAAAATAGAATAGTTAAACAAGATCAATACTAAAATTAACTTAAAAAAAATATAATGATCTTTAACTAAAATGAAGAAGAAGAAAGAGTGTCAATCAAATTTATTTATAAATAATAAAATACTATATTAGAAAATAATAAGGATGATACTAAAATTTTTAATGATAAGTTTGAGATTAAAGATCAAAATCTAGAAGATTATAATTTTTTATAGTGGATATCTGATAAATCCTGAACTCAGATTCATACTTTATCCAAATAATTTAATAATATAGACTTTAAAAAAGTTTCTTATATAATAATAAACTTAATTTCTAAAGTCAGAAATATTAGAATCTTTGAAGAAGAAGTATAAGTAAAGAATACTACTCTCATCTGAAAAGAATACTTAAAATTAGAAAGAAAATTTCAAAAGAATTATTATTAAAGTTCTCAATGGACTTTTAACTGGAGAGATCCTATTACTAAATATTAATGTTATCACAAATTATCAATATCTAAACATGAATGCTCTCAATACTTTGATAATTTAGTTATCTAGATTAATATTAAAATGAATATTTCAAATAATTTATCAACAATTTTACCTCAAAATGAAACTAAAGACTAATAGTTAGAAGTAGAATACATTAGAGAATTAGAGAAAATACCTATCACTGAAGAATGATTCTTTCTAGAAATGAAGCTATATGAAAATTGAAAATAAAAAACAGAATAGTTAAATATTTATACTATAAATACTTTGTGAATAGTGAAATTATTTCAGAAGCTAGAGATAAAAATGAATTTGAAAAGAAATATTATACTGATTGCTTTACTTAACAACAACTCAACTTATTTACTTGTAATTATTATGGATTTTAAGATAAAGCTAGATACTTTCTTGAAGTAATCTGAAAATATAATAAAGTCAAATATTTTTGTGACTACACTAAGTAATATATATATATATTTAATTATGATGATTGACAAAAAAATAATTATATTATTAGAAAACTAAGAAGTGATGATAATTTGTTAAATATCTATCAATAATATAATGAAATTGGAAAAGTAATACTTGTCAGATATATTATTAAGTATGATGAAGAAGAAGAGATACAATATATTATTTATAATAGATTTAAAGAAGTATTAGCTCAAGAAATCTTTCTGGCTATCAATCAATAACTATCTCCTTTCCAAAGAAAATAACTAGCTTAATTAGAATATATTAATATGAAACTCTACAATAAATATTTAATTTCTTGTGACTCTGATACTTGTAATAATTATATATAATCTGAACAGATTGAAGAATCACTAGAAGAAAAATATTCAGATCCAGAAAAAGAAGAGAAAGCTGAAGATAGTAATTATGATTCTATTGAAAAAATCTTAAATAAATATTATATACCATCTAAAGGATATGAAAATGAAACAGAAAAAGAACAATAACTTGAAAAATAATTAGCAAATTTAATGATCAAAATTTATAATAATAAAAATAAAGAAAAAATACCTGAATAAGCCCATGAACATGATATAGACTTTGATCTTAGATATTCTGAAAAAGCAATAATTTTAATTCAATCTCATCAGACTATTATAATTGATCTTTACTTGATAATTAAAGTTTCTATAGGAACTGTTTGCCAGTTAATATCTTGATTATTATTAGTCAAGAAAAGAATAAAAGTTAAAGAAGAAATCATTAATACTGGATATACTAGAAATATTGAAGTTCTTATATAATAATTCTAATAAATCTTATGAAATCCAACCTAATGAATAAATTGCTCAAGCAGTTTTTTTAAAACTTATTCCAATTGAAGGAATGAAGTTTGTGGATACTAAAGAAGAGTTAGGAAAATCATCTCATAGAACTCAAGAATTTGGATCAACTAGAAAGAATGAAATGGAAATATACTTTCTAAATAAAGAAGAAATTGAAAAGATAGTTAAATAAAGAGAATTAATACTTGGATAACAAGATATTTTATATAACTTGTTACAAGTATATAAAGATATTTTTGTATCAAATCTAAATAAACTTGGATGAATTAATATTATTCAATACTTAATTGATACTAAAAATAAAAAGCCTGTCTATTAAAAGGCTTACAGAGTAATTATATCTAATCAAGAATTTATTCATAATAAAATTTAATGAATATTAGATATAGATATTATCCAAAAATCTAATAGTTCCTAGATCTCACCTATTATAGTAATAGCAAAGAAAAATAGCAAGAAATAATTTTGTGTTAATTATAGAAAATTCAATATACTCACCAAAAAAGATACCTATCTTTTATCATGAATTAATGAAATAATAGATAATCTTGAAAATATAAAATAATTTTTATCTATAGATCTTATATGTGATTATTAACAAATCAAAATAAAACTATTTAGTATTGAAAATATAGCTTTTAATTTAAGAGAAGAATTATATGAATTCAAAGTTATGTCTTTTAGATTTTATAATGCATCAGCCACTTTTTAACAAGCTATAAATAATTACTTGGAGACTATAATTAAAAATTCATCATGATTTATATTGATGATATAAATATATATTTAAAAACTTGAGAAAAACATCTAGAATATTTATAAAAAGTTTTTTAACAAATTAGAAAAGCTAAATTAAAACTTAATTTAGAAAAATATAACTTTACTCAAGATAATTTACCCTTTCTAGGATATATCATAACTCAAGATGGAATTTTATTAGACCTCTTAACTATTCAATGAATTCAAGAGTTTTCTATTCTGATAAATATTAAAAAGCTTAGATTATTCTTAGAACTAGCTGAATATTACAAAAAATTTATCAAAGAATTCTCACAGATAGTAGTACTATTATTTAAACTTTTAAAGAATAATATCATTTTCATTTGAATTATAGATCAAGAGAATGCATTTTAGACTTTGAAAGAAAAACTTATCTCTGTTCCAATCCTAATCTATCCTAATTTTATCAAGAAATTCTATCTATATATTAATATTTCTGACTCTAAACTTGATGTAGTATTATCTTAAAAAAATGATGAAAAAAGAGAATAAGTAATAATCTATGCAAGTATTTTACTTAAATTAGCAGAAAAAAATTATAGTGTTACTGAAAAAGAAGCTTTGGCTATAGTCTGAACTGTTAGATAATTTCAATATTATTTTCTTGGATCTCTTTTTGAAATTGTTACTAATTATAATGCACTTCATTAGCTATTCACTAAATAAGTTAATCCTGGATCTCAAATTTCAAAATGAATAATAATTATGATAAAATACAATTTTATTATTATTTATAGAGCTGAAAAAACTAATCAAAATGTGAATATACTCTCAAGAATATATTTGCAAGAGTAAAATATCAAACTCATCCAATTAACAAATTATTTGAAATAATTTTTACTAGATAATTAATTAAATAGATTATCCAAATCTGATTAACTTAACATAATAGATTTAATAATATATTATGACTTAATGAGATATCTAGAAAATAAAAGTTATTCTATAAGATATATTAAAGAATAACAAAAGAAAATTTATCAGCAATTAAAATATTTTTTAATAATTAATAAAGTACTTTATAAAAAAAATAGAAAAAAAGAATCTATCACATCACTTTGAGTACTAAAAGAAAATAAAATTGAAGTAATAATAACTAGTATATATTCAGATTTACTTGCTGAACACTTTGAATTTGATAAAACTTATTAATAAATAGCTATTAGATATTGGTAAAATAGAATGGGAACAGATATAAAGAACTTTGTTAGATCTTGTAAAACTTGTCAAAGAACTGATAGACAAACTCTTTATATCTTATTAAAGTTAGATAACTTTTTAATAGAATTGTAATTAATTTAGTTGGCTCTTGCAAAATAATCAAAAAAAGAAATTAATATATTATTATAATAATAGATTTATTCACTAAATGGTCTGAAGTAAAAGCAATTCTAAATAAAAAAGCTAGTATAATTGCTAAATTTATTTTTGAAAAAATAATTTGTAAATATAGATATCCAAAAGAATTACAATCTGATTAAGAAACTGAATTCATAGCTTAAGTAATTAAAGAACTTATCACTTAATTTGAAATTAAACACAAGTTTTCATTATCTTATTACTTATAAATCAATAGAATAGTAGAATAATTTAACAGAACTTTATGTAAAATACTTCAGAAATATTATATTATATTAGATAAATAATAGAATATATATACTATCAGAATTATTTGCATACAGAATACTTTGAAATAATACTACCAAACATGAATCTTTCTTCTTAATCTATAGAAGAGATATCTGATTACCTATTGATTTGAAATATCTATTATCAATAACAGAAAATGAAAATAAAGAAGATGAAATATTAGATCAAATATTCTCTTTAATCTATTATTTATCAGATAATATTAATATAATACAAAATAGAATTAAAAGATAGCAATAATAAATAAAAGAAAGATATGACACAAAATTACAAAGAATTATACAATTTGAAATTGATAATAAAGTTTTAGTATATAATATAAAATAATATGTTACTTATAGAAATAAATTTCAGTCATAATAGAATATAAAATAGTTCTATATTCATGAAGCTCTTGGTAATGAAGCTTACAAACTGTAAAACCAATATGATTAATTATTATGCAAAATTTTTAATGATACTTAATTAAAAAGTTATCACAATAGAAATGAATACTTTAAGTCAAGAATAATTATTGAATATATAAAAATATTAATAATAAAAGAAGAAAACAAAAAATAGATTTTTAGTCTTATGATATTTATTTATTTATCTCTTAATTTTATATAAATCTTATTTAGTAGTATATATATATATATGCTAATTACTTATTAAAAATTTCATTTTATAAATATAGAACTTTACTTTGATATTTTTCTTAAATTTTTATCACTTTTAATTATTTTAACATCCTTATTAATTAGCTTAGTTTCTTGTTAGTATTTAACTCTTTAAAGATGAATATTCTTTTTAATAATTTCAATTTTATTCAAAATATTTTGACTCTTTATCAACAGTTGAAAGATAATGAATTTAGTAAAACTTTACAAATTCATACAGATCAATTAATACTTGAAAATAATAGTCAAAAAGTAGACTAGACTGTATAGAATTTGGTAAAAAAGGTACAATAATCAAAATAATAATAATAATCAGTAATAAAATTAGTCAAGAGATAGATCTACTATTACTTATTATAATTGTAAAGAAAAAGAATATGTCAATAGAGTATGTTCAAATATCTTTTAATTTGGAAATTATTAATCTAATAATTAAAATACTTTTTGAAATTGAAATAATCAAAATTCAAATAATAATAGTAATTATAATAATTAACAAAATCAGAATATACAGAATAATAATTAGCAATTTAATAATTTACAAAACCTTCTCTTTTGGCTCAAATTCAGAATCTAATAGTAGTATTACAAGTATTTGCTAGTAATCCTTCAAGTAATTTATCAATCTAATCCAGTTTATCTTTACTAGTAACTTATAATTATCTTGCTAAAGAAAGAAAATCTCAAAGAATTATAAAAGAAGAAGAAGAAAGTAAAAAAGAAAATAAAACTATTTAATCTTTATCAGAAGTTTCAGAAGAAGATAAGACCAATTTAAAAAAGAAGAAATACTTCAAGATTTGATATTTTAGAAAGTCAATATTACTATTATCAACTTAACAAGATCTTACCAGAAGATCAAAACTATCTTAGCCTGATATGAAGTCAAAGATTAACAAGATCTTTATAAATTTAATTGTTGATACTAAAGTATCAGAATGTGTTATTAGCTATGAATTTCTCAAATAACTTGAAATGAAGATTCAACAAAAATTTAATATCTTTATATCTAATATCAATAGATATTTTAAATAATCATTAAAAGTAATTAATAACTTTTCAATCACTATTGATAGAATTATAATTCTAGCAAAAATAAATATTACTGAAACTTAAATCTATAATTTTATAATAGGAATGAACTGATTAAATAAAATCAATACAAAAATTAATCTCAAGAAAAATATTATGATATTTGACTGAAATGAAGAAGAAAAAAAAGTATTAATTAAATTTATTCATGAATAATAAAATGCTTAACTAGAAAATAGTGATGATAATTCTGAAATATTCTCAAGTAAAATCACTAATAATGAATTTGAGATTGAAGATCAAGACTTAGAAAATTATAATTTTCTTTATTAAATATCTGATAAATCTTGAACTAAGATTCATATTTTATCCAAATAATTTAATAATATAAATTTTAGAAAAGTTTCTTATTTTATCATAAATTTAATTTTTAAAGTTAGAAATATCAAAATCTTTGAAGAAGAAATCCAAGTTAAAGATACTATTCTTATCTGAAAAAAATACTTGAAATTGAACAGAAAATTCTAATAGATCCATTATTAAAGTTCTCAATAAACTTTTAACTGGAGAGAATCTGTTGCAAAATATTTATATTATCACAAATTACCAACTTTCAAATATGAATACTCTCAATACTTTGATAATTTAGTTATCTGAACCAATATTAAAATGAATATATCAAATAATCTTTTAATAATTTTGTCTTAAAATGAAACTAAAGACTGATAATTAAAAGTAAAGTATACTTAAAAATTATAAAAGATATCTATTATTGAAGAATAATTCTTTTCTAGAAGCAAAACTTTAAGAAAATTGAAACTAAAAAGCAGACTAGTTAATTATTCATATTATAAATACTTTATAAATAGTGAAACTATTTCAGAAGCTCAAGATAAAGTAAAACTGATAAGTAATACTATTTTGATTACTTTACTTAATAATAACTCAACTTATCTATCTGTAATTATTATGAACTTCAAGATAAAACTAGATACTTTCTTAAAATAATCTGAAAATATAATAAAGTTAAATATTTTTATAACTATACTAAGTAATATATATATGTATTTAATTATGATGATTAGCAAAAAAATAGTAACACTATCAGAAAATTAAATAATTTATTAAATATTTATTAATAATATAATAAAATTGGCAATATTCATTTAATATATTACCAAATATGATAAAAAAAAAGAAATATAATATATTACTTATGATAATTTTGAAGAAGAATTAGCTCAAGAAATTTTTTTAACTATTTATTAATAATTATTCCCTTTTCAAAGAAAATAACTTGCTTAATTAGAATATATTAATATTAAACTTTGTAATGAATATTTAATCTCTTATAATTCAGATACTTATAATGATTATATATAATCTAAACAAGTTGAAGAGCCACTAGAAGAAAAATATTTAGAATAGAAAAAGAAAGAGAAAGCTAAAAATAATGGCTATGATTCAATTAAGAAAATCTTAAATGAATATTATATAGCATCTAGAAAGTATAGGGATGAAGTAGAAGAAGAAAAAAAACTTGAAGAATAATTAGCAAATTTAATAATCAAAATTTATAATGATAAAGAAAAAATATCTGAATGAGTTTATGAATATGATATAGACTTTGATTTTAGATACTCTAGAGAAGAATTAATTCTGATTTAATCTTATTAAACTATTATAATTGATCTTTATCTAATAATTAAAGTTTCTGTAAAAATTATTATTAATTAATATCTTGATTATTATTAGTCAAGAAAGAAATAAAAGTTAAAAAAGGAATTATTAATGCTAAATATACTAAAAATATTGAAGTTCTTTTACATAATAATTTCAATAAATCTTATAAAGTCTAACCTAATAAATGAATTATCCAAGTAGTTTTCTTGCAACTTATACTAGTTGAAGAAATAATATTTGTAAATACGAGAGAAGAATTAGAAGAATTATCTTGTGAAACTTAAGAATTTGAATTAACTGGAAAGAATAAAATGGAAATATATTTTTTAGATAAAGAAGAAATTGAAAAAATAATTAAACAAAGAGAATTAACTGTTAGATAATAAAATATCTTACATAATTATTATAAGTATACAAAAATATTTTTATATCAGATCTAAATGAACTTGGATGAATCAATATAATTTAACACTTAATTAATACTAGAAATAAAAAGTTTATTAATCAAAAGTTCTATAGAGTAATTATATCTGATCAAGAATTTATTTATAATAAAATTCAAAGAATATTTAATATAAATATTATCCAAAAATCCAATAATTCCTGGGCTTTATCTATTATAGTAGTAGCAAAAAAAAATGACAAGAAATGATTTTATATTGATTATAGTTGCTATTCTTGAAATCTTAGTATTAATAATATTCACAAATTATTTTACTTTAATACTATCTTGTGAATTATTTGTTAAAGTTAAAGTTTCTTCTATAATTATTTCCAGTTGATGAGATATTTTCAAAGATATATTGAAATTGAGTTATCTTTTAGTAATTAGATCATATATGAGTGTTTGATTACTATTATCAAGTATTAATTGATCTTTATAAATTTATAAAGTTTTACAAAACTCATTATCTTTTAATTATTGGTAAAGAGTCAAAATATTTTGAATAAAATTGAAATTATTAAAAAGAGTATTCATCTTTAAAAAGTTAAATACTAACAAGAAATTA